>JAQGAX010001682.1:0-10478 GCA_034698105.1 Plectus exinocaudatus | reverse complement strand
TTCAAAGGTGAAGGTAACTTGAAAACGTGTGCAAATGAGTTGCCTTACCTGTTCGTACTCGATCAAAGGATCGATCACGTAACAAAGTAAGTTTTAAGCGAAAATGAATATGATCTCTCAAATGAAATTACCAAACAACGATGGTAGCGTGAACGTAGCCTACCCGTGAACTGTTTCAATCGACAGCATACAATTGACCGCAGTGCACTCCTGTAGGGTTTAACGACAGCAAACACAAAGCTAACGTTGAACAGCGGATTTGAAACGACTACAATCAAGAATACAGTGCTAAGGGAATTTATCCAACTTCCACAAATGTTGCAGCCGACAGTGTGCAACATTTGAAAAATAGCGGCAAGGAAACAGACGAAATGACTCGTACAACTCGTAAAAATATTGTTCGAAATTTGTTTTTCATGCATTTATTTAGTCAAATTTTTTTCATAGCTGAATTTTTTTAGTAGTGAAAAGAGGTTCATTAAACTATTTGACTGCTTTCGTTGCGCGCAGTTAGCGGAAAATCGGGTGAACTTTTGAGGCAAATTTTTCAGCCCGGTAAGAGCCTTTCAAATCGGCCCGGGGTCGGGACGGCCATGAACATCACTGCTAAAAACGAATCAAGCATATATGTTTCGTTCCTCAAAGAAACATTTGAAAATCAACTCATGAAAATTAAAAATCAATAGAATTTAAAAAATTCTACGAATTCTTCGTACACTGGTGACAAAAACTAAGATCACACGGAAGAGAAAATTAGCATAAATATACATATACGATCGCGATGGTTCGTTGAGACATATGCTCCGGTTCGGGATCCATGTTCGAATCCCTATCGTGGTTCGGTTCCCCTATCTATGACGGATCTGTTCCCCACAATGAACATTTGCTGGGCATGTCCCCGTCTGGTTCTCAAAATATGGGAACAAATTCTCGTCCATGTTCATGAGAAGAGGAGCATTCGTTCCGATATTTTTACGTTCCATTCGATTAGCACATGCTTTGTTTTCGTAATCTTTGTGCTGAGTACCTTCGAATTGAAACAATGATGTTCCCAATGAAATATGAAATGGGATCTTGCTAATTTCAGATGCAATTAAGTTGTTCGCGCAATTTCTCTCACGCAAGCATTTAAAGAATATATTTGACGATGTGGCGAGCAGGAACTATATTCATATGAAAAACTTGGCGCTCACTTCTTGGTACAAACGGATCGCACTTTCGTTGCCCTGCTTCGATCAAAACTAAACGAAGTAGTACGTTGTTGTCTGATTACTGTTTCAATCAAGCATATTGTTAAGTACCAGTACATGAAATCTTTCATGCAAATGCAAAATCATGTTTCGGTTGCCTTTCCAGCTATGAAAGACACTATCTTCCTACGAACGAGGAAGTATTTCGAATTTTGCGTGCCATTTATATTGGACGCATCAAAGTAACCAGAAATAATGACCCTGCTATCAGTTTCAATTAAGGAAAAGAGAAATCCATCTGCCTCTGGAGTGTGGCTCTAGGCTATCCCTATTGCATGCTTGAGTATCATGGATTCCAGACAAGAGAGTGTTTAGCTTCCGGGCCGCCATCCCAGGCAACATAATGCAGTGTAGTTCCACATCCAACACAAGCGGTAACTTATCCACGCCGTCGGTCGACCAACGCATCGTGTATGCCGAATTGCTCGCCGTCTACAAATACTACATCGGTTTCGGCGCGTTCGCCGTCATCACCAACACCATCTGTCTGATAGTGGTGCTGTCGAAACGGCGAATGCGCGAGAAGTACGGCACATTTGGCGTGCTGTCTTTTGGCTACTTGATGAACTGCTTGGGTATTCTGCTCGCTGGTTACATGCGCACATATTTCATCTCAGGTATAGTAACGGCCGATTATTGTTATTCTATATTAGGGGCGGACCAGGTTTAGAGAGAAAGCGCAAGGGTGGCATTTTCTTAAGGAAGACGGCAACTAAGTACTTACGACATGAAGATTTTGTACTTTAGGAGAGGGTTATCATCCATAAAATGAGAATATTGCAATATTACCGTTGAAATGAAAATGAACAATTTCCGTCGTATTCTTTAGTGGCCAATTCCCCTAAATACATAATATCCTGTGTCAAAATCAAAACACCGTTTCCTCTTTGTACATCTCTAATTTTTTACCTAAACTGAATGCGACATCTTGGAGAGTACATATAATCCATACAAAAGATGAAATCCGATTCCTTTTTCGTAATTATTGATTGCGACGTCGTGCATGTATCACTCCCTTGAATGGTGGTCGCAATTATCGAATCCTCATTACCGTTTGTATTCTTTTCATTTTGTGCCTAAAACTCATATTGCCGTTACAATTATATATCAGGCAACGTCTACAACAGTTTGAACAGCTTCGAGTGTTTCGGCCGACCGTGGCCATATATGTTCATCTTCGGCGGCCATCTGCCCGCCTTCATCTTGCTGGTCATGGGAGCCGAACGGTTGCTCGCCGTCCAGAAACCGATCATCTACCGGGTATACGTCACGGCGAAAACGCGAACACGTGCGAACGTCTTTTGCGTGCTCCTCGCAATCATTTCTTTGCTCGTCGGCATACTCTGCTCCTACTTCAACCGTTATACCTGTACCAGACCGGCATGCGCTGTGGAGTACGCGACTGGCTTTTCCTATAACACCTACAACAACATCATCATCACTGTTTTGCCGACCATCGCCCTGTTGCTCAACTGCGCAGCGTACGTTCGAGCCAGGCAAATAACCGCCAGCAACGCTATGCGCCAAGAATTGAAGAAAGTCTTGGCCACGTTAGTGATCGCAGCGGTGGCAGTTGTGCTCACCTCCGTCCCGAATGTAATTCTGTGGGGCAATTTTGTCTACTGGAATATCTCCGGCATATTAGTTTCTCAATTGTACATCGCTTTCTGCTGCAATTCAGCTGTCGATCTTTTCGCATTTACTATTCTGAAGCAAGATTTTCGCAACCGCCTTCTATCGCTCATCTCTTACGGATATCTGAATCGTTATTTCAATCTACCCGAAAAAGTTGAAACCGGTGCTAATCAGAAAATTGTACATAATAATTCCGCGAAAGTTGTAAATGGGTTGCCTAGGGCCGGATACCACAAAAATACGTTAATCACTGGTTCATAGCTAGATTGATCAAATGTCTGTTATCAGAAATCGCATTAAGTAGCAAGCTACTATCCAGATTGACTTATTATTCACCGAACAGAAGAAAAATAAAAATTACTTATGGTTCTTGAATCATTTTTAATCACGTGCCAAAATCCTCCATGATTTCCGTGTGCATTCTTCATCCACGAAATAATTTTATTCTAAGTGCAAGTTCTGTATTGAATTGTTTCTTATTTGTCAGTGGTACTAATATTGTCTCTTTCTATCGTAAAATTAATTTTTCGGTTCTCTGGTATTATTAGCAATGTATCTACTTCATAATAATAATTATTTGATGTTCTCTCACTGTGTTGTTCACTGTGTTGCGTCGCCAATTCACCAGTTCACTCTGTTGCGTCGCCAGTTCACCAGTTCACTGTGTTGCGAATTAAAAGTACACTAGAGTGAGTAAAATGGTTTTTCGAAAATAAATATCTGCGAGCTCCATTCCGTCTTTTTATTTCGGACCACTGACTTGCACTATAAGGGAGATTGCACAATAAGGGCGTATAGCAAAAGGGCGAGACGCACTATTTTTCGATCCCTCTTAGCGGGCGATACTAACAGATAAGGCCGTACCATTGGCTTGAATACAGTACGCAGTTATTGTGTTGCACTAGATGGCAGAAAGTTTGGACTATGTAGTATGAACTATGGGCAAACTGCAACCGCAGAGCGACTCACATTTCCAACCCAACGTTGTCTGCGCAAGAATAAATCGATAAGATGTCTCTGTGCTGTGGTGTGCAATTGCGCTGACTCGCTTGCGCTCGCTCTGCGTTGAACGCATTTACGTTTAAGTGTCGAGTTTTTCCTTTAAGAAACCTCTATTAAGAGATTTCTTATTCGAATAATGCGATTTTATAACACAACTGTTCATATTGACAAAAACAGTGACTTTTTCGTAGTTTTTTACGAAAGTAATGATGCTTCACGTATATTGCGACTCGCATTTTTCAGTTGCATTTGGTTGAGACACATTTTTATCGAACAAAACACCCACTTTTATCAAAGGGGAAGGAAGAGGCCGTTTACATTAAATAAAGACGTTTATTTTGTGTCATCAATCCATTCTGCATGTAAATTTGTGAACCAAATAAAGACACCCTCTCTTATTCGAAAATAAGTTCAATTTTCGAAATGCAAATCTCTTATTTAGGATCTCATATTCGAAAAACCCGATAGTGCTGACATCTGTATCTGCCAAATAATACAAATTATGCGCGTGAATAGAGAAATCGCTGCGTTCGCCGGTATTTCCATCGGATCCTTTGCTATCTACGAGCTAACCTGCAAGAGCAGCAGCTTCCGAAGATGGCTTGACGATTATCGGCACCCATTGATGCGCATTGGAACCGTTTCCGAACTGCATATTCATCCAATAAAATCATCGAAATCGCATTTGGTCAACGAGGTGAGTGCGTGAAGAATACCTTTTATTGGTTATGGATCATTTTCAAACAAACACGTTCAATCCGGATCCCGTTTATCATTAGTTATAGATATGATTGCGATATTTTCAGAATAATTATCGGATATGGTAGCATTTTTTTATTGTTGACGAAATGTATTCACATCACATCATGAAAAATGACTAACCATCTGAGCCCAAACTCGTGCCAACCATTACTAAGTAGGATACTAAGTAGGATGCCAACCCTTACTAAGTAGGATACCAAATTCGCTTTTTTCAAGATTAATTTTAACCGTAAAGAAGGCTGCTTCAGGCGAAATGTACGGAAATCGGTCTGATGAGTGGAGAGCTACGCGACCGCTACTTCGTGATCATCAATGGAGAAACGAAGATTGCATTAACTGCTCGACAATTGCCCAAGATGGTTTTACTTGAGACAGCCATTACGAATAACAAATTGACCCTGTCTGGACAAACCAGCGATCCGATAGTCGCGCAATTAGAAGAAGTCGCCAGAAATGCTAACGTCGTGCGATTTAAGTACGTAGACACTTCTTGTCGGCGTTCACTAGCAATGCGACGTCTGAACGGCCTGGGGATTGATGGGCCAGTGGGCATAAGTGTAACCAGGGTGGTCTAGGGGGTCGGACCCCCCTTTTTCGGGGACGACCCCGTGTTCCCCCTTTGCTGCGCGCCTGGTCTCACCCAAATTGATCACTTTTGGTACTGCAGAAAACTGCTGATATATCGTTGATAAGACAATGATTATCACATAACTAAAATCCACAATAGTCCGGTAGCATATTCGTGTCATAAGCTGTTCTTAAGTTGAGGAATGCTCAAGTCCATTTTAAAGCATTGCGATCTATCGCTAAGTACAACTTAACTTTGGGACACGATACTGGTCTAATAAATTAATTCCGTCTCGCAAAGTTACCATATCAGTCCGTTTTAGCTGCAAAGGAAAGATCACTGAAGGATTGGATTGCGGCGAAGAAATAGGCGTTTGGCTGCAGCAGTTCCTGACCACTAGCGAACCGCTACGCCTGCTTTACTTCTGGCCTGGCCTGCATAGTGAACGACAAGTTATCGTCGACAAAAATTGGAAATTCAGTCGAGTGCCAGATAGAAAGGACGAGGTAAATCTTTCAAACTCTTGGACATTGTTAATTTTATGGGGCCGTTCATAAAGCACGTCACGCTGTTATAGCCTTCTACCATACCTGTAACAGAGGTCCGGGGGTTCTGACCGGTGCGGGAAGGGGGGGGGGTGAACCCCCCCAGGGGGGTCCAAGCCCTGGCTGGAGGGGGGGTGGATCCCCCCAGATCCCCCCGGGTACAGGTATGGCGTTTACCACCCCCCCTCAAATCATGCTGCGATTTACCACCCCCCATCAGGCACTTACAATACACTTCCTCGATGCGGCTGACTCGCTCGCTATATTGCCTCCTGCTCCCCAACCCTAATCTAACCCCATTACAATAGAAGCCAATTTTTCCTCTTAATTCATTAATCTACCACATAATATTGACAGTTATACCAGCCGACCAACTGACTGTAATTAGCTGGCAGTGGCCAAAGAAAGAGATTGACAGTTCATTGCTTTCTTGTTGCGCAGACGCGCAACCTTCGCCCCTCCTGCGTCACATACCCATCACAGGCCTTATCAGACACCCCCCTCCAAAAGTGTGGAAAGGCTCCTATGATATCAAAGTTTATTTCTGAAATGCCAGAAATATCTGACGTCACAAATAATATTCTGATGAAATGTCATTGAATAATGACCGGTAAAGTTCAAATCGATCCAAAGTTTGAAATGAAACCAAAAGTAATTTACAGTCGATGGTGAGATCATTATTACTTGTGATAAATAACTTTTTATAAACTTCTCAGAAACTGTCCATAACATTTTCAATTATACGACAATATCTTCGAATGCTTTAGCGGTAACCTCGAACATTGTAGGCGATCGGAAAGTAACACATGCCTTATTAGAATATGTATTATACTTTTGCTTTTAGGTTGTGTATCCGGATCTCACTCCATATATGGCAATCAGTCAGGCGTCGTTGAATGATTTGAATTCCAAGTTCGATTCACAGGAATTTGAAATGCGCAACTTCCGTCCAAACATCGTTGTTGCGGGATGTCCTGCCTACGACGAAGATTTATGGAGCGAAGTTCGCATTGGCGATCAGGCTAAATTCATGTGCGTCAAACCCTGCACAAGGTCAGATATTTTTAATATTTTGAATTACGATAGTATATTATTGAATTTAGGTGCATCTTTACTACAATCAATCCAAACACTGGCGAGAAATCAGAAGACACCGAACCGCTGAAGACACTGAGAACGTAAGATGATTTGAATCTATCAATGGAAATGCCGTTTCGCTGTATAGTAACACTTGGCTAGTAATAGAATTCAAATGCTGCACCGTAGCATTCCCTATTGGTAGCTATTTTTACTGTAGGTTTTCCTATCGTTGCCAATACGTGATAAATTTTGAGTTTGGTTAACTAGGGTATATTCATCTCATTTAATAATATTAAATCAATAATAAAGTTATTTTTAATTAATATAACTTTCGTAGCTAAACGCAAACGCCCAATCTCCCATAATCCGCTTTGCTTCCAATCGACCATTTGAATCATTAAATTTTAGGTATCGCTTGGCGCCTGATGAGTTGCGAGCAACGTACAAGGAATCACCAATTTTAGGTGTTCACATGGGACTGAACGAAGTCGGTGTGATTAAAGTTGGTGATCCAGTGTATGTGCGATACAAAAAAGCGCCTTTCTGATGTTGTATTTGATATTAATCTTCAGAGCGTTCCAACTTTCCCTTTTTAGGCCATTATTGACAACTCTGCAACGGGGTCGGGGTTCAAAAAGTCGACGTATTGACAAAAACAGTGACTTTGGTCGGGTCGGGGCGTTGTCAGGGTTTGGGTTAAAGAAAAAAACTATATTTTATTTGCCGTTGTTTATCACATTTGAGCGCATTTTTGAAGTTTACCAGCGATGATCATAACAAAAGTTAACAGGAATGCCACGCAGAAACTACAATGAGTTTCCTGTTAATTTTTCATTTAATGTACGTATACGTATTTCTTCAAATATTCAGGATCTGGGCTGATAGAAAATCCGGAGATTGGGGTCGGGTTAAATCATAAGTCGGGACGGGGTCGGGGTCGGGGTCACGGTAATCCCAAGGAGATTGGAGTTACCCAAATCCCGTTACAACCCTAACAATTAATCAAATTCGAGATTCCAAGCATTGATGTGAGATGTCTTCGGGCACCCGTTAGGCAGACTTCGCTTTCTTTCCTTATGTTTTACTTACAGATAAACCTTTTAATTCATGGTAAACGCTTGCAAAAGATTTTGCTCTGTAACCGATATTTTTCCATTTGCTTACTACTGTATTTGCAGTTAACATACGCGGTTCAAGAAAAATAGTAGCCAGTACTCATGGCATTCACAGAATGATAGACAAAAAAAGTTTTCACTCAATTTGAAGAATGCTTACAATTGCAATTTCAACTGCATACGCAATTAGTCGTGATTGAAACTCAACTGAAATTTCATTCGATAAGATGTCTATATCTTGAAAATTGAGCATGGAGAATCAGAGACGTAAAAGCAGTGACGGGCTCGGCTCGGGTCGACTTGTACCTGATGCAATTTTGGTTTGTTGACCTGAACCCGAACCAGACTAGCCGTTGGGTCGACCCCACAACCTGATGGAGTAGCTGGGTTGCGACCCTGAGTGTGGAGTCGGTCGTCAGGTTAGGCCACGACCTAACGACCGAACCGAAACTGAATCCAATGACAAGCTATCATACCGACCCATCACTGATGATAAGTCCTCTGATGCAGTGTGTGTATGATGGCGCCAAGCTTATCATTTTTCATGCACTCTGTCTGTGAGCTGCGCTTCTGCTTGATATGGGCAAGGCGGTCCCTTCTAAACCACCGGATGGTGAACATTATCTTCTTATTAGTCATCATTCGACTTCGTTCACCTAGCGCCGGATACTCACAAACTACCTCCACTGTGCAGGCGCTCTGCAGTGCATGCAGCGTGCGTGACAAACTGAAGACATTGGTATCTTTGGTAGACTTTGCTGAGTCTCCTTGTTTCACCTGAGCAATGAGAGTGGTTTAGTCAATCATTTTTATGACACATGATTGAAAAGCTGACGAATAAGTGACTTGTGAAAGTTGCAGCAACTTTTGTTAAATGTGACTGTTGAAAGAAGAATTGATTTTAGAAGTTTTGTTAGGATTGATTTCAATTTTTTCGGACTTTAGCAATTATGAGCAGAACAGGAAAGAGTGGAAGGCAGTGCCGCCTTTTGGTGTCCGTTTTTGGTGTCCGGTGCCCTGAGTTTTCGCGGTGCCAGAAACCATGAAAATCTAATAGACGGGAGAAGTCCACCCTTTTCCGTACTTTTGTAGTAGGATTCGCAATTTATGGGGTGGGGAATCCAAAAGACGAGAGATTTCCCCCATTCACCCCCTGCGCCGCGCCTGCTCAGGTTACATACCTGTCGTCTCTATTGAGTGCAATGGGTATGTTTGTATCTTTGCTCCAGGAACAAATGAGTGACAATTACGGTCGCCCAATGGCAAGTGCTCCACCGCCTGCCATGGAGCAGCTGGCCTGGCAGCCGCCACCGTCCTACCAATACGGCGGAGTACAGCAGCCATCAACAATGGGCAGTTCGCTTCCTCCTCCAGCCCAGTACCAACAAACATACGCACCACCTATGGCCAACATGACACATCAGCCCGGCGCTACCTATGGCACAGGTAAAAATACTAACTAATACATGTAAAATACTATAATTTTATCCCATGTTATACGCCACTTTAAGTGACTTTCAGATAAATATGTAAATAAATTGTAAGAGGGAACTCTCATAATATTTTTGAATCAGAATAGCTTATTTTGCAGGTACATTCTAAATCCTACCGCTATTTTGTCAGCACGAAAGGTGAAACAGTCTTTGAATGCTACATAACGCATGGTTTGACCTGTGTTTTGAGCAGAAACCATTGGCCGTCCCTCTTACTCGTCTCGTATGAATCAAAATTCTTGAACGATGACCCACGCGGCCAACACACATGTGCACGCATGTTGAGAGTAATAATTAATTGAGCCGAGTAATAATTGAACCGAACCTATGAAAAGCTGGGTGCTGTTGCCCTAATAATTGTTGTGACGATTGCAGTTAACTGTACTGTCATTAATCAACCAGCACCAGCGCCCGCACCGACTCCCATAATGAACATCAATGTCAACAACTCGACTCCGCTTGGCAACTGCTACCATTGTCGTGTACGTAAATTTGCAAATTATGATACAATATTAAGTCGAAAATTATTTAATTGGATTCATATAAGGCAAAATCAACGCTACTGAATCGAACATACCATAATCTAGGTGTCTCACAGTGAAGCCGTAGTGACGTCGGTAACGAAAACAGTAGCTCCGTTTAGCATACCCAACCGTAATCGCCAGAGATAACTTTACTGTGCACTATTCAACCGATTGTACCTTATATTTTGCCATAGCGAGACTAAATAACGGCTTTGTAGATGGGTATAGTGGTGAGGAAAAGGAATCCTTGCTGCGTGCTGATCCTGATGGTGCTGATGATCCTGACGTTCCCCTTCGGTTTGCTGTTGCTCTTCTGCTATCCGTGCGCCTGGGAACATCGCTGCAATCAATGCAATCGCAAGCAGTGAAAATGGAGCTAACGACTAATATTGCTTTGTTCACGAAAAAAATCTTCATTTTTCATAAAAATGTTTGTGAACCGATCAATCTGTGTTGTTAATTAGCAGTTATACACTCTGTTCGCGATAGGTTTGCCACCACGCC
>JAQGAX010001681.1:0-10479 GCA_034698105.1 Plectus exinocaudatus | reverse complement strand
TGGAAATTGGTATTAGTATTGGTATTGGTATGGTCAAATACCAATTCTAATTGGTATTGGTATGAGTATTTCTCATGCGACCTTTTTGGTGACCTTTTTTTGGAAAAGTTAGGCAAATGGTCATCAAATTGCGAAACAAACGTTGCACTAAAATCTCAGGAAAGCAAAAATTTTCAAAAATTTGAACAGTGCTGAAGAAATTTTCACGATTTTATTACCAAAAACGCGATGTTTCTTATATTTTACTGCCACAAGTCTGAATTTAGGGTCATTTTAATGCATGAAATACTAATTAAAATACCAATTAAATTTTTAATTAGTATTGGTATTAGTATTAGTACAGTCAAAACCGGATAAGTGGAAATCGACCCGGCAAGGAAAATTTTTTCACTTACCCGGTTTTTCACTTATCCGGTTTTGGATCATGTACAAAACATAGGGCAAAAAGTTCTGGGCATGAATATTTTTTTCCACATATCTGGTTTTTTCACTTAAGCGGTTTCCACTTATCCGGTTTTGACTGTATTTTATATGAAATTGGTATTGGTATGAGTATACCAATTGCAAAAAGAATTAGTATTAATTGGTATTGGTATGAGTATTGGTATACTCGAAGCAGGTCTATAATACAGTAACCCCGGTATTGACATCTCTGCGCTGCGCTGTCTGCCCCGTAACGCCGGTAGTGTAATAACGTCAGCGCTCTTTCGCTGCTACAATCGGCCGCCACGCAGAGTATTGTTTGATACATCAAGGCAGCGTTTGATAAATTGCAGGACGGACTACTAGGGAAGGGGGAAATGGCGGGGTGGTGAGACCGGCACAGACGCATACAGCGCAGTTTTACGTTGCGCGTTTGCGTACGGGTCGGGCCGCCCACCGGCGGCATAGCTCTTACCGACGAAGTCACATTTTTGCATTCAGTAATTAGTTAATGGTGATGGACGCTGCTGGGCGATAATTCTTGTAGAGTCATTATTTATTCTCAAATAGAAAACTCTCATCACAATACCTCAAAATTTGACCTTTCATGATTATTGAAGGCAGAAATCTGACAATTTCTTCAGTATTGCAGGTACAAATAACCATTTTATTACTGCCTACACAGACCATCGTTCTCTTTTGAAGATTCCCAAAAACTATGTTCCCGAAACATTCACAGGCTGGTTGCCCTGAGTCGAGCCATATGGTCAATGGCTCAAGTGTATCGTAATTCGGCTCAGGTTGAATTCATTCATGGACACCCGAAGACCTATGAGTAAAGTTTATGAGTAATTATCACCATCATATCAGAAGTGGATGGGCAGCCTTGGATGGCTAGAGAGCCCTTCACTGTCCAGTGCACAGAAGACGTCTGCAACGACCTAAATTGATGCGTATAATTGACAATTGGGCAAGATTGGATATAGAATTTGGACAAGATCGAACTTAAAATAATTTATCTTTCTTTAATCATGGTTATCGCTCAATCAAAACCCTCAGGGGCTCTGTACGCTGAAGGTTACACAAATCGGTTAGATTACTTTTACAAAGACTGGCGCAACGGTTCGACTACAACGAATACCATTTGTCTGCCCGGTGTGCAAATGCCTCAAATAGATATTATGCGATCAACCGACGAACAAGCGTGCACTTATAGCAATCCTGAATCAGGGGTTCGGCGAAGAGTAGCTGGTTTTCGTGGCGAGGCGCTTATACATAATCTTCTGCAATCGCTGAGAATCGGCGGATTCGTTCTTGCGAATTTCAAGCTGTCATCGCTCGCGGTCCAGTGAAAGAATAAAAATCTAAGCGAGGATTTGCGGACGCGTTTGCAAGAATTCTTCGGTGAGCATTTTTGCAGTCTCCTCAAATTATCTGGCACAAGATAAGCGCAAATTAAAATTTGAGCACAAAATCTGAATTTGAATGTCTTGCTTGCAAACCTCACTGAAAAGAATCGAAAACAATTTCTTGTGGACCGCATCTTAACTTTCGACTCCTGGTACACCTTTGTTGATACGACAAATCAGACATGGACATAAATATATATTCAGGGACAATTTTGAATTAATGTGCTATTTCTTCACCACCAGAGTCGAAAATTTAATTGATTCTTATCATTCCAATCCGCGGGAAAACATTGAAAGCTATTTTGCCGACGGAGACAAAATTTTTCTCGGCTTTACTGGCGTTCAGGGGAATACATGCTCTATAGATCACAGTCCAGGTACGCAGCCAGAAATCAAAAACGAGGAAATGCCCCGCCCCTCAGTTACGCGCCTGTCACATCCGCTAACCACATCAGCATATCAAACATATCAAAGCAAATAGGCGTTCAGTTATTTGCGCAATTGCAAAAATAAACGACTGCGTTCTAGGTCATAACAAGAGCAAACAGAAGTCATTTGAGAGCGAAACAGACTTTCTTTTCATTCACCCGACGCTTGGATTTGTAAACTGCGAAGTCAAAGCATGGAAAAACCAATGGGAGAACGGTTTGACAGAAGGATTGAAACAGGTCAAAAGCCGTTATGGGAAACTTCGGGAGCTATACAAAACCATTACGAATCAAGTATGTACAGTACCATATTCTGGAATTATCTTTCTGCCATCAGCTTCAAATGGGTCAGATGATGATATTATTCACACCACATTCAGTTTACCACCTGAAGATGGAGACGTTGACAAATCAACAAATTCTTGTATTGAATACAGTGCAGTAGGAGAAAATAGCACATCTCTCGAAAAATTCCAGGCGTTTTGGAGCAAAAAACTGGAGAACAAAGCTGCGCAATCACGAATTAATTTTTTCCAGGACAAGGATTTTCAGTTGCAGCAATTTTTAGCTGTTCTTATTGGTTATCGCAGCGAGAGCTACTTTAACATACAGAAAAATGTTACCGATTTATACGATTTACTGCTTTCTCAAAAATATCTCAATCCAGAAATAGTCCAGAAAATTACGAAGCCGTCCAGAAATAAAAAAAAAGAAATAGCGCAGATAATTAAAAAATGGAATGATATACAAGAAAGCACATCGACCACTATCTTTAATTCCGAACAATTAGCTGCTCTGGAATGTGACAGCAAATGTCAGCTTATCTATGGAGCTCCTGGAACTGGAAAGACATTGGTAATAATGGCGAAAGCGAGAGCGAGAGCGAAAAAAAGATTAGAAGAAAAAAGCGGCGGAAAAGTTATTTGTGTGACGAACTCTGAAGAACTTGTATTCAAATATAACATGTTCTTCAAAGCGGACGCTTCAGAAATTGTTGTGAAACCAAATTTCGATAGTGCTGATATCAGTGACAAAGACGATGTATTCTGCGACGAGGCCAATCTGAATGAAGAACTGAAACAATTTATCAGTCGTCGAAACGAATGCCACGTATACGCACTCACCGTCATTGGCATTACTGGTAATCAAAAGTAGTATTGCCAACTGAATGTGTTTCGCCGCTATGGGGCGAGATTTTTTCATATCCCCTTTTCTTATAGATTTCCTGCATCGTACCAGATCCGTTGGAGAGCGCCTCATTTAACCTCCTGCTGCGTCAAATTAAATTGTCCAGAGTCAAAAGCTGGGAAGGTCTTTGCAAAAATTTCTAAATGTGTTCTAAGCCGAGCAGGAGGTGTGAAACTCACATTTTTACAATAAAAATTAAATTTTGAGTTGAGATTTAAATTTGCTCCATTTCTTTGCTAATTTTTTTCGGATTTTAGGCAATCTGTTTGCGAGTGAAATTCAAGATATCAGTGTGGAAATCGAATCGAAAACTGTCGAATTTCTCCATCATTTCGAAAGAATACGTTTGAAAACAGTTATGCGAGGCACTTGCCAAATTATCGATTATTGGAGAAAGCACGCCAAATATCAGCAAAGCGAGAGCATTATTGGTCACACTGTTTCTGGACCAGATGTGGCGGAAAAAAATGTGAAAACCTTTCATTTGATGATTCGACAAATTGAAAATTGGCTTACGCAGTGGCGCGTTGAACCGAAAAATGTCGCAATAATTGCGTTGGATGACAATGAAGCTAGCGAGATCAAGTTTTCTCTTGATAAGAAGGATAAGGACTCGCCATTCAAATTCGGCTCGCCTGCTGATCAGCTCACGAATAGTTCAATAATTGCAGTAGCATCTGTCCGGCATGTCATGTCCTTTGAATGGCCTTTTGTTATTATTGCAATTTTCCGTTCACACTCGTTAAAGAGTCGACTCTTCCTCGCAGCTTCCCGCGCCATCGTTAAACTCTTTGTCGTGAAGTCAACAGATTCTGAGGAACAGTCTTTTTATTTACCAGAATCCCAAAATCAAGGTGATAGAAAGGCAAGAAAGGCAGAACTTTCTGCGAACGAGGCGCAACAACCTTTTTATTTATACCGAAGAGAGGGAAAAGATGACGCACCAAGCACTTCAACTCAATATTCGAATGCTCAACAAATTTCGTTTGCTGTTCCAGAAGATATGCATGATCCAGATTGGACTAAACTGACCGATAACTTCATTTGCGTGCCACCCTCAATTGATAGACATTTTACAAGGGAAAAAGTAGGAGCAAGACCTGCAATTCACAATGTATTTCGAATGCTTCAGAAAAATGCAAGAGACGGAATACTTTTATGTGACATTCCTCTTGCAAAAGTTCTACAGAGTGACCCAATGAAAACTACAGGTATTTAAATCACAGCAATTTCGCCAATTTTTATTGGATCAAGTTCAAATTTGGTACACTTATACCGTACATGAACGCAACTTGGAGGACAGATCATCCAGTTTGGGTTTTTCAACGATAATGTGCACTCTTTGCGAACTGAACTCACTCTAACTGTCATTGCCACTAAATGCCACCGTAATTGCATTGTTCGCGTATTTCATTAGCTCCACGATTTGACGCGAAAAGTATATGGTTTTCTAGATGATCCGTCCTCCAAGCTGCGTTTATTTTGTAAGAGCTAAACGTTTAACGCGCTCGATACTGTATTATTGTAGCTCTCGACCAGAGTCTGAAGCCTTGTCCCCATTAGTCTAAAAAATGATCCAATTCTGGTTCCTTCTCTCAAAATTCTAGCGGTCGGCCAAGGTCAACCAGTGCAAAATTTGCCCTATTTACCTGATGCAAGAGGTAAGAATCCAGTCGAAAAGTCTGCAGTATACAGGGTGGTCCACAAGTAACTACGCATCCCTTCTAACTTTTCAATGCGATTACCAAATTCAAAGAAATTTTGTACACATATGAAGACTTTTGTACACACATATGGTTATGAAGTATACATTTGAGCAAAGTTTCATGATAATCGGATCAGTTTCAGCCAGCTCAGCTGATCGCACCTGCTCGTGCATCGCTGCTAACGGCGCTCATTTCGAAAATCTCGAAACAAACGTCGATTGACTGAGACTAATCCGATTGCGATAAAACTTTGCTAAATTGTGCATTCCATAACCGGATATAAAAATGAAAATTTTATTGAAACGATTCCAAACTGTTTAAAAGGTGATTCTTAGTGATTGTCAGGTTTATGCATACGATGCTCTTAGCTATGACCTGGGTGTGGTTTACTGTATTTGGAAGTTTTCGATGCGCATTTTCAGTGTCAGTCCGACAACAAGGCGAGAAAAAGTTCAGTGCACATTTCCTTTACTTCAGTTCTCTTTTGGGTTTGTTCGTTTTCTATGTGGATCCAAACAGCGCAAAATGTAATGATGACAACGAATTCAATTCGAGAATTCAGTCAATTATGGAACGGAAAGATAGAACGATCAAACTGTTGCAACAAATCTTCACGACTGTTTGTGACGAATTTGAAAAATTTCCTCTTCCAATCAGTAGTATTATATGTTTTCCTCAATTGGACTTGGAGAAGGATACTCCATTTTACAATTATTGGAATCTTTCCCAAGAAGGGTTTTTTAGTACTTCTCCAAACCGTTCGGACTCAGAGACCCCATGCGACTCGATTAATCAGATTCAGATATTGCAACCTGAAAAAACCAAGATCGCGGTTTTTATGATGCAGAAGTCCTATTTTACATCTGAACAAGCAGCTGATAATAGATTTAAATTTTTTTGGAGTGAGCTCAAAGAGAAGGTTTCTGATTTCAACACTGATTATTTCAAAATGTTGTCTGTTCGAAAATTCGTAGCTGTACTTAATAATCATATCCGTGAAGGAGCAACTCAAGGTCATCCAGCAAAAAATCTTACGATAACTTCACGCTTGCTGCGAAAGGCAAATCGCAGTGAACACGGTAACAAGCAAAGTTACGTCTTCCATGTTCCATACAAGAATAAAGCTTCTGAACAGTTAAAAATTGAGTTAACTGAAGAGCAGACTAGAATCATTGATTCAACAAAGAAAAGAAAAATCATATATGGTCCTCCGGGTACTGGAAAATCGGTCATTGTCAGAATACTTTCTTTGAAAGCCGCAAGAAATTCCAATAATCAGCGGCGGATAGTTGTCCTGACTCATACGAAGACGCTGAAGAAAGACTACGATATGTTTTTTGAAATAAATTTAGAAAAAGAATACCCAAAGCCGCACGTGGTTGTTTGGCTCGATCCGGACGATATAAAACAAGAAGATCATCTCTTTTGTGACGAGGGAAACCCGGATGGTGGCATTCTGAAGTATATTCTGTTGAACCGTGACGATTCAGCAATAACTGTTGCATCCATGACTTGTCACAGTGATGATCAAATAATTTTGCGCGATCAGATTCAACTGCTTGAGCAATATCAAAACTATGAAAAATGGCCATTACGGCAAGTTGCGCGCAATTCTGTTAGCATTTTTGAAGAATGGTTCAAGCTTTGGCGGCAAAATAATTTGCCGTTTGTTTCGCATAACATCGCTGGGGATGTAGTGCCACGGAAATCTTTTGCTAGTCCAATGGAGTTGTGCCAAGATATCTTAAAATTTTTGCATCCTTACAACGAGGTACTGCAGAATTGTAATATAATTGGAAATCAATAGCAAGTATTAGATTTTGAATAATGTTAAGACTTACAGAAAGGAGCACTAAGGAGTAATGAACCATCAGATTTATCCTCATTTTGAGGTTTTCTTAAGTATTTCACGCGCAGTATTAAACATAATTATTTTTTGTTCCTCAATTAACAAACTGGAAGACATTGTTCAGGTTACAATCAGTGCTGCAATAGTATTGTATTATACTAAGTTACCACCTTGACTTAGTACTTTGTAAAGAATTTGTTGACTAAATTTCGTCTCACACTTAGCTTAAATGAAGATATGCGCTAAATTTTGTGAATTAACTTAGCTCGATAACACTGCAACAGTCACTTTCCAAATATAAAGGGTTCCCCTTCCATTTGGTCAAGATTTCATGCTCTATAACGCTATTTTCTGAAGAGAAGGTAACCCTTTTGAATCTAGAAAACTTATTCTGTAACGAAGCCATTCATAAATAACATTTTGCTATTTTTGGCCTTCTTTCGACACCCTTTCCCGTCACGCATGAGTCACGCAGCGGCCGACCCTAGCTATCCCTCGTCCAATAATTAAACAAAGCGATGACGTCATAACGTCACGTGTCCGTCACAAGCATTTCAAACAGGCGCGGCGCTAGGGAGGATGGGGGAATCACCCGTCTTTGGAATTTCCCTAACAATTATGGAAATTTTGCATCCCCCATTTTTTTGTTTTTTGGATTTCAGACATCCTCCCTCTCCCAAAGCGTATCTCTCTCCCTTAATTTAAGAACGACACTAATCGACTTGTTAGTCATAAACTTCGTCAGTTGTGCTTGCCCAGGGATTTTCAGTGTAGTTAAATTTCTGTACAGTTTCTCGGCAGCGACAGTAGATCAGGTTTTGCTATTGAAATATTTTTTTCACCAGTTCAATTTTGGCTGGAAGGTACCGGAAGCAAAAAAGAGGAATAGATCGGATAAACTTGATGGAGCCCAAAGAGCAGCTATATCAGCGATCGTTGTTGTCCACGAAGAAGATGTCGAAGTTATCTGTGATTTTCTGCGCATTAATAAAGTCTCGTGTGGTTCGGCAATTGATCAAATGGTCGAACGCAATTGCGTCGCGGTAGAATTTTGGAGAGAGACTTTATCGCTGGAATGGGCACTTGTGATTTTTGTCAATTTTTACGCCGGTCAAAGAGAATCGGCGAGGAACGAAAGCCTGGTGGCTTTATCGCGTGCTCGATCACGATTAATCATCTTAGAATGCGCCCAGCCGCTGTCGCAAAATGTACTTTTTTAATTTTAAAAAAGTACTAAATTAATGACTAATATAATAGAGAATTTACAATTTGACTTTTTTATTTTATTAATTAATACATACCCCATTGACTTTTTTAACAATATTAAATTTTAAAAAAGTTTACGTGATTTTTTTAACGATTAAATTAATACATGATTGACGAAAAAAGCATGCATAATAGTGCCACTTTTACACTGGGCGTGTACATGTCTCTACTAGTATGTTTATGTAAGTGAGTGACATATAAATAGTCATTTATAATTGCTCGACCCAGATCTTAATGGAGCTACTCAATAGCGGCCGTCTGTAGTTTGATTTGGCTTGTGCAGTATGGCGAAGCGATCTGTTTATGGTCACCCTACTAGCGAGCGATGGAAATATTTCGAAAAAAATCGAAGAAGTGAATCTGTTCGATTTGTGTTTTTGATGAGTGAAGTTTTCATTGTGAAATAAGCATTAGTTGGACTGAAATTAGTACGATAGATGCTCAGTAGAATATCGCAATTTAAAACTAATTTTTGAAGAATTATTAAATTAATGATTAAATTAATGCAGCTTTTTTGGCTGGACTTTTAAATGACATTTTTTACAAATAAAAAAGTCTAGGACTTTTTTAATCGCACTTTTTTAAAATTAAAAAAGTCGTTCGAATTTTTGCGGCAGCGCTAGCGCAGCCAGAGAGAGACGATTCCATCGCGGCAACTTGAAATGCCTGCAGCTATAACATCTGAAACGTTTGGAACTGCAGTATGTGGCAATGTGAAACAGGAGCAAGCTCGCGATGTGATAACCTAATCGACTTCTTCTTATTTTCCTTAATTTTAGGATTCATTGTCAATTCAGCTTAATAACGACGACGATGACATCGGTGATGCTAACATTTAGTGTGATGTCGTGAGCAAAATTTCGTGTACGGCAGGGCATATCTTCTATACTCCTCCCCACGCCGTTTTGATCTCTAGATTGACCTTGACTTTTTCATTTTTGTTCAGTTACTTCATTCAGCCGTTGCATTAATTTTACGAGTTAGTATCTCGGTGAAGCATAGGAAGAAACTCGAAACTCCCTGTTCACATCTGGATATAACTCCATGTACAATACATAATTCACCAATGTTTTTCATCGGCTTTTATGTATTACGGGATCAAAAATAGCATGAGATTTCGCAAAAAACTTAAATTTTTGTAAATTTTTGCAATTTTTGGACTGAAGTCGAGATAAATTAAGTTCCCCACCTAATTTTTTAGCCGTCCTCAAAGCATATGAGGATACAGTAGCGGACAAAATTCTGGACACTTTTGAAAAGAATTTTTCTTTTCGTTTTTCGTAAAGCAAAACAACTATCGCCCCGTGAAAACCTTTTACTGCTACCTTGTAGCGCGTGGAAACCTTTTACTGCTACCATTGCAATAAAATAGTTCAATTTTTTGCTGGACAAAATTCTGGACACTTTTTACTTCAGCAAATCATAAACAATTGAACAGCAAACACAAAGCAAATACATCCATTTTTTTCTGAATTACATCAAGGGTCCTAGTATGTACTTGGTTGGGACGCCATTAGCATCGATAACGGCCTCGCATCTGCGTGGCATGAACCAACCAGGGTCCATGGATCAAATCTAGCAGTTTTATTGGCAAAGCAGCCAATTCTCGGTTCACAGCTTCGCGCAAATCATCACGCTTTGGAAATTTTTGGCCTGTGAACCTTCACTCGACCTCACCCCACAAGTTCTCGAGGGACAAAGTCGGGATACAACGCTGGCTATTCCATCACCCTCAGTTTCCTATCTGCGAACCATTTTTAACGCTCTTTGCCGTATGTTTTGGGTCATTATCTTGCTGCAGTTATCTCAGCGAACCCATGCACGAGGCATATTTCGCCTGACATGGGCAGCATGATCTCCTGCATGATCTCCCGACACTGGACCTGGTCCATAATGCCGTTGATGCGGTGGAAGGGACCTTTCCCCGACTGGAGCCTAAAGCACCCCCAAACAGTAATATTCCCCATCCATGTTTAACCATTCCAACCGTGTAACGGGGGTCGAATCTAGCATTTTTCGGGCGCCTAACATAACGAATACCATCACTAGTGCTTGTATTGAACTCCTATTCATCCGTCTAGAGCACTCTCTTTACGGTGGGAACGGTTAAACATGAATGGGGAATACGACTAGAGATGCCTATCAGTTGCTTGTCAAAGTATTAACCGTTCAATCTGTTCTCCCAATGGTAACCATGATGCCATTAGTTA
>JAQGAX010001680.1:0-10479 GCA_034698105.1 Plectus exinocaudatus | reverse complement strand
TACAAGTTTGATACAGAGGAGAAAAGTGGGGGTGTCCGGTTCTAGCCGTGTCCGGTTCGAGCCCGTTCTACCCTAATTACGTGTTTTGGGGAGTGGGGCCCCACAGCAGTTGGAAGCAGTCCACCACTGGCGATAGGCTAGCCTACAGTCCTAAGCATTGATGTGACATCACTATTCTGTTGTCCTATTTTCGTTGTGAAGATTCTTGACTCAGAGTGATTTCGAGTGTAGCTGTATTCTGGATCTACACAGCACAGCAACGATTCTTCCAGAATGTTTACGTACCGCCCCAGTCACGTCGGCTTCACTTTATTTACAATTGAAAAACAAAAATATTTACCGTTCAAGTCTTGAAACAGTATCAGAACGGAAACCAAAAGAAAAAACGAATTCTCGTACTCAATACGCTTATACCTTATAACGAGTTTTGCTGATCGGAAATGTTTTCTTGTAGTCTATTCTCAGTCATGATCCTGACTACAAAATACAGTATTTAACACAATCAAGAAATGAATGAATTGCTGTGTTGAGCAGTTTTTCATTTCAAGTTAATTCAATTGCGATCGAGTATTTATCTCTTTTATCCTAGTCCACCGTTTCTGCAGTTTTTGACAGTCGCTTCTTGTTATCGTAAAAAAGCATTGAATGTTGCCACGATTAATTATCCGATGATTACGAAACGAAACGATAAATTTTTTCGATTTGTACGGTTCGATTAGTACGATAAATCTCATATCGTATCATAGCATATGATAATAATCACTAGCGAGGCCAGTGTTGGGAACTTGAAAAAAATCAGAACTCGGTAAAACTAAGTAAAAACTAGGTATCACTAAGTACAACTAGGTACCACAAAATACAACTAGGTACAACTCAAAAATAAGCACTTACCTAGTTTTTTACTAGTTTACCTAGTATTACCTAGTTTTACCTAGTTTCGGATTCCACGGTAACGCCCAACACTGATCAAGGCAACTTCTAGTTAGCATAATTTTGCCTCATGCGAAAAGAAGCAGTTGTTCCGTTTCAAAAATCTGTGCCATGGGAATTGTTTTCGCTTGCTCGGTGATTTAATTTCCCTAAGGAAAATGTCTTTCGTTTCCGAGAAACAGGCCACCAATTTCCGCCCGTTTTTTCAACCAGTCCACGTCAAATCGGCTCTTGTGCTGTCTAGATGCTAAATCTACGTATTACGCTTGCTTGTGAGAGGGGCGAGTAAACACTTGCATCGTCAACTGACCTGTTGACTGATCCCCGCGTATACTAAGTCGACTTTTGATTCTTGTTGTCTCCGTGTCTCAGCGCTCTCTAAGCCATTACTTGTTCCAACTGGTACCTTCTGCTTCAGTGCCCTCGAGTTTCTAGACAAAAGATCTCATTTATTTGCGTATCTGGGCGGTTTCGTACACGTAGGGTGACACTTGTGCTACCAGCGTAGTAGCACTGGCATTTTTTGCAAAATAATGCATTATTTTGTTTAACTATTATATTTTCCAACTATCGAATTACGATCGATTACTTTGTCAAGTCTATTTGAAGTTTGGAACTGATAGACTATCTACTGACCGATTCCAACTCTTCCACTGCTTTTCAAACGAAATTCGAATATTTCTAAGAAGTCATGGAACGTTTCGCAGCAATTATGTTGCTTTCCTGCAATTCAGTATGCTGTTTTGCCGCGCCAACCTTCGGAATCGCAAGTCAGCTAGCAAAAGGGTAAGCTTTTTTAGCCGATGTTCGGAACCTCATTTTAAGCTCGCAAACGTTTTCTATCCAGTCAAAATGATATTTATTTTAGACTTCAGTGCAAAACGCTAAAACATTTTGAATTTATTGGCAATTCGATCAATAGACAAATAAAGAGGACCCTCAGGCGCGTTGCTCGAATCGAATAACTGGGGGGGGCAAACTTGGAACAACGGGGGAAAAAGGGGCAAGCAGTAAACACTCCCGAGAGGGGGAATGGGGATATGCTCCGCACATACCTGTAACAGAGGTCCGAGGCCAGGGGGGGTCTGGACATTCTCGGAAGGGGAGGTACGGTACTTTCGTGTAGGGATTTCGGCGCGTATTCAAAAAAACCGCAAAATTTTTTCGCCACTACGTGGCGAAAATGTTTTCCGGACTTTCCGACCCCCCTGGTTACAGGTAAGGCTCCGCACTCCCCCTTAGCTACGCGCCTCAGTTTGTATCATTTCAGCCAACACAACAGTGAACATGGTCATGAGCACACTACCGCCGCGTCCGAACCCGAGCAAGACATTGATCCCATAGCTATTGCATGCATGCTGATCATTGTGGGGCTGACGATCGGTTGTATGTGCTTTTGGTTTTGCCCGGTAGTCAGCAACGCTCAGAGAGTCGAGTGCTGCGGATTGAAACCGGAAGACTTTCGGGTAGAGAAGGATTTTGACGACGAATTTATTGTTGATGAAAAGAACGATCACTTTGCTATATAATCAGAATGACAAGGTCGCCCCTTTTGATGCCTTCAGTGTTATTTGTGCGATGTAAATCGAGCGAAGTGTTTATTTTTCTGGTAAAAACTGCAATTCGAATACTATCGGAAAATCAGCGGAGTTGCAGAAACGTAAAGAAGCCAAACCAAGCCGTTCACCTATTACATCTTCATTATGAAGGTGATCTGTGCACCGACAATAAATTTCAGAATCACTCGGTGCACCATAGAGGCGGATATGGGGACCTATAATTTTTCTGTGGTACACAGTACAGTCGAACCCTGATATACCGTAAGATCAGGCACGGGAAATCGAAATCTAATTGAACTCGCGGACTTATGTATATCTTTATCGTTTGCATTATAAAATGTGACTGAAATTCAATCAAAGTTGTGAAGGTTGCAAAACATTCAGCAGTAATTTGCAGAATGAGAATGTAATTGCTAACATACGTAACCTTCTTTACATTGTATTACCGCTTCCAGCAGCTTTACATTGCGCACCCAGTGCCTCCCTCGAAGCTTTCCTCCCTGGTAAGTTTTAATAGCGCGAAAACTGGATAGTACAAAACTCAACAGCTAGCTGTAGGTTTAACTAAAGTGTATGGTGTCGGTGAATTATGGCATTATCTTGCGCAGATATGCGCGCTTAGTTTCACACGCCGCCGAGCCTCCGCGCTGATATCGTTTCAGTGAGCGTGATCATATAGATATAGAACATTTAGACCTCGGTTCGCCACGCAGTAGGCATTCCGAAAACTTTTGTGGATCAAGTTCTACAGCAGTTATAGCCAATTGGTAATCGAATCCTTCTAGCCCTCGAACTAACTTCGCTGTGTTTTTTGATTTTTGACTTTGAAATATACATAAATGTACAACTAACTTGATCAGTTTGGTGCGATAGATACTATACCAAAGCGGATGTCGTGCGTGCAGAATCTCGAATCGAGACATTGGAGATATTTGTTCAGCGGCTGATTATCTGTACATTAGGAAGACAAATATAACAGCGTTTCAAAAAGCACGCGAACTGCCACCATGACGAGGTTCCTGTAATAATACACGACAGTCGCAGATAAGTAATTCTTTGCGGTCGTTTTCGCAGGACGTTTTCGAATGCTTGACGAATGCTTGACACATTCGAATGCTTCGAATGCTTGACATGGCAGTTTGAAATATTAGAGCCCGAGGCCTCTATTCGGTCAGCGGACAACGACAACTAATTTGAGGAAAGAATACTATCACCGACTGGTGTATTACAGGGTGGCCCAAAGAAAAAAGTCAGGGCTAATTGTAGAGACGCCTTGAGGCATGGGGCGAAATGAATCCGCTGGGGGTATGTCCCCTGACAGTAAGATTTTATGGGCGGAGTTTGGCCATCCATGTTGATTGGCTTTCGTGGTGGGACCTGAAAATGTGCTTAAAAATAGTCCTTTTTTGAGACCCTCTTTGACGGCTTATTGTGAAGCGGGGAATGGTGCGTTTGGGCTGATTTTTTGCACAGCGCTCACACAAAATTTTGCTAATGTTTTTACAAAAAATCAGACTGATCGGTTGTCATTTGCGCGAATGGCGAGTTTCCAAAGTTTTTGGGACGTGAAATTTTTTTGAGATGTCTACGCGCGATCGATTGCTATTCTTCTCCCAAAGGATATTTTTTGATTTCAACAATGTTTTTGGATGTTTCAGAACACGGGCTATCCAAAAAACATCGATTTATCCAATTTTAAGGATATCGAATTTTCCCTTCAGACCACCCACAGCGTTGCTCAAACGTTACCGTTTGTCATCTTTTCGTGAATTTTTCGTGAGGGTTTTTTGGATTTCAACAACGTAATGGCTTTTTAATTAATGGCTTTTAATAATGGCCTACACTCTTTACTGGCAAAGCATCACTAATGTTTAATCAACACTCTGGGTGGTCCTGAAGGGAAAATTTGCTATCCTGAAAATTGACTAACTTCATGTGTCATGTACAGCCGAAGCTTTGAACCATCGAAAAACGTTGTTGAAATCCAAAAAAACCCTCACGAAAAATTCACGAAAAGAATGACAAACGGTAACGTTTGAGCAACGCTGTGGGTGGTCTGAAGGGAAAATTCGATATCCTTAAAATTGGATAAATCGATGTTTTTTGGATAGCCCGTGTTCTGAAACATCCAAAAACATTGTTGAAATCAAAAAATATCCTGGATGGCCAAACTTCGCCCATAAAATCTTACATACCCCCAGGGGATTCATTTCGCCCCACGCCTCAAGGCGTCTCTACAATTAGCCCTGACTTTTTTCTTTGGGCCACCCTGTACTTCCAGAGCCCAAAGCACTATTCTACTAGAGCAAAATGAGTGCCTTTTTTGGAAAGTGAATGTGACGCACGAATGTTCGAACATGTGCACGGACGTGAATTGAATGTGACGCACGAATTGTACAAAAGGAAATATGCAATCACGGAAACATCGCATTGTGATCGCGGCGGCGAGCAAAGAATGTATTCAATTCAGCTGCACAAACCCATTTGCGCATCCACCATCTTCTCGGTCCGCTGCTCCAGCTGAACAACAATGGCGAAAGCAAACAATGCAAGCGCATTGTTCTGCCCACCCAAAGTTAACTAATGTACTGGGTACAAAATATGATATCAAAAGCAGGGTTCCGCACGTTCCTTCTCAGTTCTCATGTTTCGATCCGTTTGCGCTGCCATTTGCCCTCTCTCCCTTCTGTGCCTTCTCTGCTTTCTCGCGTGCCGACTAGCCGTCGTGTCTAATCGACTGCCTCTTTTTGTGACTTCTTCCAAAATGCCTTAATATAGCTTTGACTTTTTTTTATTAAACTTAAACTTAGTCTAATGTCATGCCCCTCGTGCAGATACCTTAGGTCATTGTCATATTGGGATTGCTGAGCCCCAAATAAGAGACTGGTCCCTTATTTGGTCGTACTCTCCGAATAAGGAATCCGGATCTTTTGTACGGAAAAACCCGGTACTTCATATCAACCCTTCTCATTTCGTCTATTCTTAGCCAGTCGTTGCCAAACAACAGTCGAACCCGGATGAAAGAAAGAGACGGATGTAAAAGCAATTTTTTAATATCTCGTGCTCTATACTGTGCTATAATATAGGGACTGATCCCGATGTATGCACCACCTGGATGTAAGAATCACTCTAAGAAATCCCGTGCTATTCCTTAACACGCATTTTACGGGTTATCTCAGAGAGGGGCTGTACACAAATTACGTAACGCGATTTTTCGCATCTTTTTAACATCCCCTCACGTAACGGTTTTTTGTAACGCTGCATGAAAACTGGTTCCGGGATAGACCGGAAGGGCGGAACCGGAAATATGACCGAAATTGATTGGTGACAGTCAAAGTACAGTCGAACCAAAAATTAAGAGCGTGCGTGGGATTTTGGCAAATTGCTTTCACAACCGTGGTCAATAATATTTGGCCCTAGTACTTTATTTACTGTCACTCATGTACAGTAGAAATATATTTCTATATTCGGTATTTCTATTGTACATGAGTGACAGTAAATAAAGTACTAGGGCCAAATATTATTGACCACGGTTGTGAAAGCAATTTCCCAAAATCCCACGCACGCTCTTAATTTTTGGTTCGACTGTACTTTGACTGTCACCAATCAATTTCGGTCACATTTCCGGTTCCGCCCTTCCGGTCTATCAAGGAACCAGTTTTCTTCGGTGTTGGACAAAAATGGCGCTTCGATATTTTTAGCCTCAAAACAAAATCTCTCGATATTGCATACTCTTGATATTCAGTTCCCTCGATATTTAGGTCCTCGATAGTTTTTACCCCGATATTTCGGTCTCGATCTTTTATCCTGCAATCTTCCTTTGCCATGATTACTGAAACACTCGTGTCTCTATTTGACATATTCCTTACAGCTTGCTCTGTCGTCGCAAGAATAGTGTTCTTAATGTTCTGAGGGAAAGCTTTTCACTAAATCCTAAAAAATAGGCTGAGATTTCCGCTGTTTCTAAGTAAACATGTGTGCAATAGGAGATCTTTAAAAGGCAATCCGGTTTTCGCAAGCATCATTCACTATTTGTTCTATCACGGCGCTATTCATTGCAGAAAGAAGCTGACTTCCTCCTCAATCAACATGTGGCAAACGTCCTCGTAATCCATTACACATTTTGTTCCATTTCATATCGGTAAACACAGTTTGATTTTAGCTTCGCCGTCTTCGTCTTGGTCGTCTCCTTCTCAACAGCCAATCCGGTCAAACGAGATGTTTCGTTCGGCAACGGCTGTACTGTGACGGTAAGGCGCAATTTTTACTTTTGGATAGAGTCGTTTAGGGGTTTGGCCCCCGGGCGGAGGCCAGACCCCACTAGGGAGTGATAACCCCCACCGAAAAAATTTTTGGTATATTATGAATTCGCGCTGAAATTCCGAAACGAAGTTACCCTACCGACAAACCCCCTCCCGTCGACAGGTTCAGACCCCACTGGGGCCTCGGACATTTGTTACAGGTCTGGTATCAGGCGTGTAGCCAGAAATCGGAAACCGGGCGGCTAAATCGATAACCAGGGGAGCAAGTCGACACTTTTCAAAGGGGGGAGGACCCTTCTCATTTTTTCGGACCTCCGAAAACCGGGGGGCAAATCCAAAAACCAGGGGCAATGCCCCTCGCGCCCCCCCAGCTACGCGCCTGTCTGGTATTATGTAAGGTTAGTTGCCAATGCGAACGTTTCAGGGAACCAAACTGTACCAGAATGGCGCCTACGTACGCGACTTGACACCCACGGAACAAACCGTATACAACACGTACAAGCAGGCGGTGTCCAACGACGTGTCGCAAACGATAACGAACCAAATCTCCCAATGGACCCAACAGTTGACAAATATATTTAGCAACTTCAATCCGTTCAATGTACAGCCAGTCCCGCCGCTGACGCCACTTGTACCGGCAACCCCGCAGCCGCCCACTTTCTGTCCAACTAATGCAGGCGTCAACACCGGTTCTGGTTCTGGTTCTAGCAGCGGTACCAATGTTGGTTCTGGTAACGGTAACGTCGTCGGTTCTGGCGCCAACCTCCTCACTCCCGGCACGTCCATCACGGTCAACGGATGCAATGCAAATGTCGGCGTGAGTTCCCTGAAGGCTTCGACTTAGGCTTAGGCTTATACTGAGACAGCTCTCAATTGCAGACGAATCGTCTCACCCTTAATGGCCAATTTATTCGCAACCTGACGCCGCAGGATTTGGCCAAAATGAATGCCTATGTACAACAGCAGGCCGCCTGGCAGAAAGATTACGACAATCGCATGGCCCAGTACAACCAGCAAGTTCAGCAAGCCACGGCGAACTTCAATCCGATGAGCAAAACCAATAACCAACTCAACCTCCCAACTCTGCCGTCACACGACAATATGCCTGCAGCGCCGTACCTTTGCTAAGCGATCAATCGAACCACCAGTGCAATTCAGACCTGCTGGAACTAATATTATTAGGCGACTCGTTTTCTTATAAAACAAAAAATGACGTCACTTTTAAAATGACATCACTATTGAAGTGATGTCACTATTTAAAGTGACGTCACTTTTAAGTGACATCGCTATTTAAAGTGACGCCATTTCAAAAAGTGACCTATCTGGCTGCGAATGTGTACGGGTTGGGCGATACGGAAGGGACGGTGACATAGTGGCAGGTCCGGAATAATAAGCTTTGGACATTGCGAATGAATGATTTCTTTTGATAAAGTGTTGAAATGCACGTGCATGCATGCAAGTTGAATTCGTAATGCGCGCGCGCTGCATAGTTGCTGAATGCAAACTTGGCGCGAAAAGCATACAGTATTCAGGTTGATCCGTCTTGGATAGCAATTAATGCTAACATTAATTATTTATTAACTAGATTGAGCATAATTCGTTTGCAAGACCGAAAGAGAATGTGTTAAGGCCCGTGCATACCTCTCCTGTTTTTACTGCTAAAGTTTTACTGCATGCACAAAACATATGATATCGATTACTATGTTTTGTGCATGCATTAAACTTTGCAGCAAAAACAGGAGAGGTATGTACGGGCCTTAAGGCACATCTTTTGGCGTTTAGGTGTTCTGAAGTTCTGGCCTTCCGATTTGGCCTGATGACGTTCGCCGAGTAATAATTTCAGCGCACATTGCGAGATATGAGTTTAGAGTAGCTTCAAAGTGTTAGCGGACGAAGAGGACACGCCAGACGTATATCACACACGTATCGCCTGGAAAAACTTTCTAGGGGCCTAAAGGCGAACTTCCGACTGCGTATACATTGTCGGGAACTAGTCTTAGTTCCGACATATTTGCATTTAGCAATGTAATGATATATTCGCTGGACGAATGCTATGAGTCATGACGTTAGAATTGTGCAGCTATTTTGATGTCTAGTGGTTGCAACAGCACGCGCTGACGGCAGCGCTGGCGGCTTGACCAGTCGGCGCCGATGGCATTCGCTTCGCGGCCGCGCTACCGCGCTCTTCCACTGGACCACTCAGCAGACAGCGTTGCAGCCTGTATAAACCGGCGCCGAATAGCGATAAGGCAGTTGGAGAGGAGAACAGTCGGATAGCAGTCAGGCAGTAGGGTAGCGACAGTGTAAAGTGAGAGAATGGAGAAAGATACAGTATGAGCATTACTGTACAGTATACCATTGTACGTTGCATAAAGATGCTAATGTTAGATGTTGTTTTCAAGTAAACCTTCTGATAATAAACCGTTTTGAACGAATCAATCTCCGCATTTTCGTTGTTCATAAACGCGTCACGCTATTTTTGGTCTTTTAAGAGAGCCCCTCACGTCACGTTGCACCCGACTCCAATGACCCCTCCTTTGGTTAAGCATAGCTATGACGTCATAGCGTCAAGCACCCGTCACAAAACTCCTTAGACACCCCCTCACCAAGCGTTACCATAGTTGTGACCAGGGGGTCCAGGGGGGTCGGACCCCCCCCTACCCCCCCCAGCGAGAAAATCCAGAAAAACATTTTCGCCACGTAGTGGCGATAATTTTTTTGAATTGCCGCGGAAATCCCGACACGAAGGTATGTATCGTACCCCCCCCCCCCCCGAGAAGGTCCAGACCCCCCTGGCCTCGAGCACCCGTTACACCTATGAGCGTTACATATTATAATTTACGAACGGCGCCAATTCTGCATCAGTCCCCAGAAAATAACTCGAGAGAGTACCGGATGTGTCTCGTGTAAAGATGCGTGCAAAATGAAACTTTTAAACAGTCAGTCCGGTTTTTCGCGAGGGTCATTCAGTTTTCCTTTCATCGCGACGCTATTCATTGCAGAAAATAGCAGACTTCCTACGCGATCGACTGAGACATGTGGCAAACGTTCTTGTAATCAACCACGTTTTGTTCCATTTCATATTGATAAACATATTTTGCTTTCAGCTTAGCCGTCGTCGTCATCTTCTTCTCCTGTGCAACAGCCAATCCGGTCAAACGACAAATAGTGTTTGGCGGCGGTTGCGTTGTGACGGTAATCGAATCGCATCGAAATGTGTCATGCAAGGTTTGTTGCCAATGCGAACGTTTCAGGGAGCTAAACTGTATCAGAATGGCATCTACGTACGCGACTTGACATCTGTGGAACAGCGCGATTACATGAGATACAAGCAGGCGATGGCCGAATGGTCACAGGCGTTTTCGGGGCAAATGCACCAGTGGAGCGAGCAGTTCTCAAGCGCGATGAGCAACTTTAATCCGTTCTCCAATGCGAATCCGCGCACGCCGCCGTCGCCGATTGCGCCGGCAGCTCCTCAGCCGCCCACTTTCTGTCCAGCGAACACAGGCGCCAATGTCTTCGGATCTGGCACCGCTACCGCAAGTTCTGGCACAACTTACGACAGGCTTTTTCTTACTACCAAACTTCCTTTGGCACAGTTTGCAAAATGTTTTCAGATTTCGCTGAAACTTACCAATCAGGGGTATTTCGGTCTGAAATTTCCGAAAATGACGTCAGAATTTCGAAAAAATATTTTCCTGACGAAATATGGCGGGAAATTCAAATTT
>JAQGAX010001679.1:0-10480 GCA_034698105.1 Plectus exinocaudatus | reverse complement strand
ATATTCCCTAATAGACGCGGCTTCTATTTTTGTGGAGTTCTATAGTTTGGATCTACAACAAATTGATGTGTTACGCACTGATCGAAGAAGCTCAAGTATGAATATAATGCAAAACTATGCGAAAAACTGCGAAAATATCGCATTTTAGAGGTTAAAAAGTAGTTTTGAAATTTTTGCCTTCATCCCCCCCTAAGCGGTCCGAAATTTTTTTAGGGGGGATGATCCCCTCCCTAAATGGGGTCCATCACCCCCCTTAGCCGACCGACCGTGCCCACCTCTGGCCACCAGGGCGCCCCTGTGCTTGATTATTGCGCCCTCCTAAGCATGACACCCCTTTAATACAAGCAGGGCACCTCTTGGCGCCCCCTTTACTACTAGCCGTTGCCTGGCGCCCCTGTGCTTCAGCACAGTCAGCACAATCTATGGCACGGCCCTGATGGTAACAAACAAAAAATAAACTCACAGTTTCTCATAGTTTCGGCCTTCCAGAAACCCAGTGTTCACCTCAAGTAACGTCAGAGGAAGAATTCGAAAAACATGGGCGTGATGGGCTTTACCGAATTTGTAGCGGAGTAGTTAGAGCAGTGATGACTTAATGCAACGGTCACGAGTTCGAATTCCACCAAGTCAAGTCCGCTCTTTCCCCTTTGCTCATTCAGATACTCACTAATTCAAACAAGTGTTGTTTATTTTACTTATCGCGCTTCCTTCAAAATTCAGGATCGCCGCATAGATTTCTCTACCGCGACAATTTGGGACCAGATAAAGTCCGAGAGATTTTGATCAGAGGATACGTGGACATTAAACATCACGGATATCCTGGAGAAGAGAGCCAACCGCAACGGAGTATCGCTGACCGAGGACGACTGCCGAGCTATGGATGGATAGAAGAATTAGGTCCTGCAGAAGAAGTTTGTGTGCAAGCGCCACCACCGATAGGATGGATTGTGTAGCGTTTTGGTGCAATGAAAACTTCCTAGGTGGGATATTTCTAAGGTTAGCGAACTCCTAAGTGGGACAGATTTCGGCGATTTCATAGAATCCCACTAAAGATGTTTTCACTCCATTATCTAGTTATTGCCCGTACGAAGCGCAGGCACCGTACAACCGGCCCGGACGTACAAATGCATGTTTCGATTTCACATTTTCGATGAGCAAAAGTCTGTTGAGCGAGGGGACTCGAACCTGCAACCATATTCCCATGTTGCCGTACGGTATTGCTTGTGCTAACTTTGCTATTGTTGCTCTTGCTGTATTATTGTTGTGTTACAATTGCTTGAACTATGTCGAGCACTTTATTTTATTTACCTCTTGATAATATTATACTGCCTCCTACTTAAAGGTACAAATATTGAGCAATACTTTATTCGTGTACAACTTTCAATATCGCGTTATTCATTAGCAATTAGAGAGACTAAATATTCATTGAAACTCAAGTGAAGGATGCAAATAAATAAAACTTTGAATAGAAATATGAGCAGTCGAAGTGTAACTGCAATTTGTCTTTCTCGAAAGAGGCGCTTGCGTTATCCGCAAAAGAAAAAGAAAATGGAAATACGAAGCATTGTTGTTTTCTCTAATAACAATAGTATGAATACTGAGCGAAAATGTCACTTTATTTACAGTTTCAGCTTTATATACATGTGAAAAATGTATGCATACATATGAGATCACTTTTTAGCTATTCGGTTTGTAGATATAGTGGTTGATGGGACAGTGTCAAGATCGACAGCCGTCGGTTGGGTTCCACTTTGCGGAGCGCGCGGGGTTGGCTGACAGTAACACGATTTTGCCTTGCTCCTTTCGATATATTATATTAACATCGTTCTTGATGGGATCAGTATCAGTATGAACACAAATCAGTATAGCTATTAATACTATATTATTTCGTTGTTGAATAAGTTTAGAATATAGCACCGAACAATGGCTTTTTCGGACGCACATTCCAATCTTCTAAGCATTCGTCCAACTCCTCGACGCATTCTGTTTCTCTGAATGTATTAAACTTCTTGATTGCTATTGATTCAGTTGCTGGCAAAGCCACAAAATTATCAAATAAGAATTGAAGTCCTTCTCTTGCAGTTACCGCCGTATCAATAATTTCTGAGTCAAACCGTAGTACTGTGCTGCCAATGTAAAGTCGGATAGCACTGAGGCTGTGTGCTAAGAGAATGCTAATTTCCGTGAGTTTACCTTCGGCTTGAAAAGGTAGTTCTTTTTCTAAGCTCAGTTCATAGGCAAGTAATAAAACGTCCTCTGTTTTCTTTGCGGCCATGAGCGCTTCTGATTCTGAATGTAACTTGAAATTGCTCAACTCGCGTAGAGTGCGCAAAAAGTTATCGGCATGCTGTGTCTGAAAATTGCTATGTCGAAGCCAGTTGTGTATTCACTCATAGAGTTAAGTTGAACAAAAAGCATGCTTGCTTATGTTTTCAAATAAAAGGCAGTCATTATTCGTTTGATTTATTGGGCTTCTGTAGAATACAGTAAAATCAAAGTTTTTCAACCAGTCAAGTCACAAATAGAATCCCCCATTATACAGCATTTCATAAATAGGCAACATAATCTTATTTTTCAAGAATTAATAATCAAAACGAAAACTAAGTAAAGTACCATTCTTTAAATATGATCAGGACTTCAGCTCACAAGTCACAAAACGTTCATGTAATTGAAAGTGCAGTAATGGTCGAAATTGAATGCAGGATTTGAAGGCACGCCGACAGAGTTCTCTTATTTGTTTACATCCGTGCAGTGAGGTACCGCTTAGTACTGCCTTTATATATGTCCAGTACCGTGGGTGTGTACGTTATCTGTGCAATTTTGTCGCAAAGTTAGCCTAACTTAAACATTCTTCACTAGAGTTAGGGTAACTTCTCTTTTAGTGTGCAGTTGACCAAGTTAACTAATTGGGCGTTTTAAGTTGATGCAGTTGTGAAACACTCGAGAATAAAGTTAGGCTAACTACGAACGGTATTGCATATATTACCGTATACATTCTAATAAAAGCGTAGTTTCCGCAGTATTAGGGGCGCACTCCTATTTTTGAATCGATACTCAAACAAGTAAATTTGAGGATCTATTATGATCGTATAGCAAAGTGTTTTGCAAAGGGGCGCGTAGCTAAGGGGCGGGACATTTCCCCCAGATTTTTTGGAATTTTCAACGTTTGCCTCTCATTTACCCCCATTTACCCCCAGTTTTCCAAGGTTGCCCCCAGTTCCCAAATTTGCCTCCCCAGTCATCCGATTCTAGTTATACACCTGTGCTACCTTTGTATTTCTTCTCGTAAAAATTCTGAGAAAATTCTAGCGAGATTTAATCTTTGAAGGACCATTCTCAAGGTTTTAGGATATCGAAAAAACAGAAACTCATGCGCTTCTATTGGAATTAATGCGGTACTCTAACTGCGCACGCCCACAGTATTATATATGTATGGCGGTACCGAGCACGTTGCATGAGTCAGTCAGATGACATATGCATATGCATACCTGTAACCAGGGGGTCTGGGAGGTCGGACCCCCCCCCCGGCCTTACCCTCTTCCCCCACCCCACCCCACCCCCGAATAACACGTAATGGCGAAATTTTTTTGGCTACTTTTTTGAATTAGCGCCGAAATCCCGACATACACGAAGGTAACGTACCCCCCTGGCCTCGGACACCAGTTACAGGTATGTGCATATGCATAAGACAGATACAGATAGTCAGTCACCTATTAATTTCCCCCCCCCAATGATTTCAGAGACGCAATCTGTTACCTAGATTTTTTACCCCACACAATTTGAGTTGAGATCATGCTAATTTGTAATTTCGCACATGTTTGCCATTTATAACTTCAAATGTCGAATAATAATCGTTTTGATCCGGGTTTTTCCGTGTTTAAGGAGCTCCGATACATTGCCATGTATTAGAAACCCATTCTATTTGGTCAAAATATTTGACGATGGAATCTCATTTTTCGAGCCGAATGGGCCCCTTAGAAAATGAACCCGGCAGTTCCCACCAACTCGAATAATATACCGTATATCCTCTTATTGCCAATAAACATTGATACATATGTAAATGTGCATGATTTATATAAATCTTATGTAATACATGTTTTATTTATGTCAACAAACAATCCATCAAGATTAAATTTGACACTATAAATCACAGATTGTAAAAAATACACGTATTGTAAGAATCTAACCGGCAATATGAAAGGAAGAGATTCTTTGCTTGCTTGAAAATTGCTGTAAAAGCAACATGTAATCAATCATCAACTGATAATAACAAATAATACTTGTGCCAAGCAAGCCACTGGTGAAAGAAACGCTAAAACAATTCATAGATGTAACAGGTGGTTAAAGTTGGAGGGGGGCTAGGACAAAATTTGCATAATCAGGATCAAAATCTATATAATCTTGCTAAATTTTTTTGGCAGGAATTCAAAATTTTGAACATTTTATAAAATTTCGATCGATTTTCAAGGGGTTCAGGTTTTTTCTCGGTTGGGGCTATCCTACCCCCAGACTTCCCCACTTAAATTTATGAAACCATTACCGTTCTTTCGGTCCAATTCTGGTTTCGGTTCTCACATATGGTTCTGGAACCGGAACCGCATTGTATACAGGGAACCGGATATTACGATATTGGAACCGGAACCGTTAGGTCTCTAGTTATGCGACTTGATTGCCATGCAGCGCATTTTCGGCATTGTCGAAACGTTACTCATTAATAATGGCAATGCTTTTACGGACAATTCAGAAATTGCAAACGTTTCCATTGGGCCAAAATCAGATGATCCGCTGCCGTTTCAGTAATTTGGGTGCTTTCGCTCAACCTGTTGCTACTTCCAATGTTTGAGCGATAGAAAAACGTCAGAGTGTTCCCTGGCGAAGTCGACGGGCAACTTTGCAATGGTCTTCTTTGATGTACTTGCTGGACACCAAAAGCACACTCTGTGTCGTTGTAGTAGTCAACAATAACTGATCTACCGTCTTGAGACATGACGGTGGCTTTCTTGTACTTGGCATGGGAAAGTAACATATTCATTTTGCTATAATATTCTTCAGGTGTTACTTTTTTCCCGCCGAATACGCTGTGCTTGAAATAGTGATATACGGCCTGTTCATTGGAATGAAATGGATAAATAGCATTGTGATTGAGAATAGTGATGCAACATAGTAATGCATTAAATTCGTTTAGTACTTCATGATAATTTGCGTTTACCAGTGCTCTTTCGCGAAAATATTTAAGGCGATTTCGCTGTCCAACAAGTATTCCGTTCGTAATTCCATTTTCTTTGTCAATATAGTTTTTGTTGAAATCAGCTACGTTTACAGACGTTCCTGCGTTTTCTAAAGCTTGATTATACTTGAAATCAATCGCCGACGCCTTTTTATTAATAAATGCAGAAGTAAATTGGAGATAACTAACCATATCACTGAAATTTTTGCACTCCTTCTCCGACGCAAATCTCATGAAAAGCTGTATTAACTTTTCCTCCGTACCTGGAAGTTTGTAGTTCTTTCTAATATCTGTGAGCACGACACCTAGTTGTATTATTTCATGAAGCGCTAGGTTTTCAAATAAAGCATGACCAGCTGCTAAAGCGTTTCCTACATTATCTATGAAAGTGCGAGCATCCATCATTATTTGTTCCTTTTGGAAATTAAACATTATTCGATGTTTTTTGGAAATCTCGTCGATACTAACATGTGATCGTTTCTTGAGTATCTGGATCAAGTCAGCATTTAAACCGCTACTATTTCCAATCTCGCATCTCTTTTCATTGAGTAAGTTCGTGAAAGCTCTAACAGCTTTTTGGTCAGTATCGTCTAACTCACGAAGCTTATCTGCGTGAATATACAATTCGTCGTTAATATCTAGCATCCCGTTCATGTCAACCGCTATACGATCAGAAATATGGTATCCAGTGTTGCAGTGCATCAAATTTTCGACAAATTCATCAATGTTATTAATCTTTGTGACACTTTTCGTCTTTCTAGAACTTGCATCTTGGTGCAACCTCGATTTCGTACTAAGGTGCCAATCCCACAGATTTGTGAATGCGTCTTCCTGCGTTCTTTTTTCATCTAACTTGCAACCTCGATTGTAGATTTTTATGAGTTCGATCATTTTCGCGTATGACCTCGAAAGAAATTTTGCAATTAGTGAAGAAGAACACAAACATCGAATACTGATAAAACGCAGCATCAGAATCTTCTAATATTCTACCCAATCCCTTGAGTATTTCAATACCGCTTGCCTTTAAGCTTTGCAAAGCAAAATTTTTACTTTCGTATTTACTTTTGAGCCAGGTTATAATAATTTTCGTATTATTTGAACTGGTATTTGAAGCTTCATTTTGAAATGGCATTATTGATCTACGAAATTCCTGAACATTTGTAGCCATGCCGTGTCGTTCGCAGTTAAGGTTTTCTGGGATTTGCAGATTTTGAATATTATTTGCTAGCAGTTTAGAAAATTCATCCGCAGCGAAATTGTTTATCATGAGTAACTTTGATTTCTCATAAACCGATTGCCAGAATTGATTTTTTTTCAAACAGGATTCCGTTGCTGGAGAACGCCGCAGTTCAAGTTTTACTGTACCGTTATTCATCCTGTTATATGATCCGTTTTCTACTACATAGTAAATGCATTCAGGCAATTTGTTTTGTTCGACGTATTCGTTCCAATTTGAATAAAGTAATGAATTGGAATCAACAAAAAAATTGCTTGTGTCGAATGGTGTTGCCAGCTGATGAAGGTATTCGTGCCAGTCAGCATATTTCGTTCGATTCTTGTCCAAGAAAAAATTGGCAAAAGGTTCATTTTTCACTTTGAAAACTGGCTCGTTAAAGCAATATAAAGATGTCCATCCGCTGATAAACAGGACTTTAATATGGCATTGTTGGCTTACACTGGTAATCCTATCGAAGATATTTTTGATCTGAGAACATTGCTCATCGGTATAGATAGCAAGAGAACTTCTAGTTTCTTTATTACTCGTTGGGACACCAAAAAGTGCATAACCGATTATTTCCTTGAGATCATCAGCTTGAGAAATATCAAAATGGTCCCAGTTTCGGTCGCTAAAAAGATTGCAAAGTATCTGCTGCGATTTCTTCGTTTCCAAAAGAAATTCCGCATAAGTATGTTCGCCTTTGGAGCACATTTTCTTTTTTCCTTTGGCAGCCGTGTGCAGATGTATAGCTCTGCTGGAAACAGTTGTATTACAAAATAGCGGCCTAGATGACCGGAGTGCAACAAAATAATTTCGTGATCATATTACAAAAAATGGATCTGAATTCCTAGAAACTGTCGAAATTGAAATTCGAATGCTTCATAACTAATCTCGTTTCATGTACTTTATACCCAATTGGTATACCCACATACCCCCCGCGCACATGTCTGATGGGCGGGGCTTATTTGCGTACGATTGCAGAGATTTTAATACCCGCGGCGAAAATCGTGCGATGGATAGAAAGCAAAAGTGGGCGGGCCTGTCCACACATCCGTGGCTTATTACATAGATGTATACCAGCATCAATGGCAAACAAGCACAAAATACCTGCAGTACCAGATTAATGCCAATATGATGATTGAAACAATTTCCACAGTAGCGAATCTTTGTAATCAGATTCCCAAAAGAACGATTCAGGAATCGAAATCAGCAGCGTGATACAAATACTGATGGCAGACGAAAACGCGGTGCTAGCGATGATAATTATTTCGCGCTCAAATTGAGTACACAAACGGAAAACTGTTTAGAAATATTCAATGTCAAGTCAACCATTGAGAATGTCATTCACTTTGATAACCTTTGCAACAAACCGATTCTCGGTGACTGGTCTATTCTTTTTACGATGTGCCGTTTTTCAGTAGGCTAAGTACCTATTCTATTTTCACATAGTTCACGATGTGAAAAATCTCTTGATTTTAAGTTGTAAAGCTGGCTGTAATCTGAATGTGCAGTCGAACTAAATACATTCCGCTATGTGTCCAGCATTCATAGGTTGTGCAATTTGTGATATCTTAACTGAAGACATTGCGACATATCGACACCATGACCACAGAGTGTGCGTTATCGAGAGATGAAATAGTTGCGCACTGTCCAGGCAGCTTACATAATTCACCACTAGATTTGGCTGCGTGGGTGGCATAATGTGCTTAGAAATTGTTTTGTCCAATCAAGCCAGTTCTTTCTTTATTCACTCATGGAGTTAAATTGAACAAAAACACATATTTAATACTATATTTCAAATAAAAGGCAGTCATCACTAATCGTTTGATTTCTAGTGTAGATGTAGAACACAATAATATCAAAGTTTTTCAACCAATCAAGTCACAAACAGCGTCCCATATTATAGTTCGTAAAAGAGTTAACACAATTTTATTTTAATAATAAAAGCGAAAATTAATAAACGTACCATTTCTTCATACAGGGTGGGTGAAAAGTAACTGTGCGAATTATTTTTTCAATAATTTTGCAAAACTTCAGCCGATCCAGCTGAAAATGAATATCGAAACTGAATGCAGGTAATAAAAGACACACCGACGAAGCTCTCTTATTTGTTTACGTCCATGCAGTGCAGTGAGGTAGCTTGTCATGCTTATATATAATGCAATACCGAGGGCGATACGCGCATCTTCCCTAGCTCCGCGTTAGCCTAACTTCGCTCTCGAGTTAGGCTATCTTCCTCTCAAACACGCACTGAGCCTTGCTAAATTAATTGAAAGTTTACGTTGATGCAGTTGTTAAACACTCGAGAACGAAGTTAGGCTAACTACAAAGACATCGCACATATTTATTGTACTTATTCTAATAAAAGCGCAGTCTCTTACGGAATCGACAATATAATAGAATCTTATCCCTTGTTTTGAATCGACGCTTAAACAAATTTAAGTATCTATTATGATAGCACTGAGAAGTTTTTTGCAACATTTTACATTCTTTCTTGTAGAAATTCCAAGAAAATTTAAGCTAAATTAAATCATTAAAAGGTCAGATTTTAATTGTTTGAGGATCGAAAAATAAAGAAAAATAATAGGAACGCATCCCTAGTTTTCTGATCCCCACGTGGTAAAAAAATTTCTGGTTAGGAGGTAAGAAGTATGCTCCCCCAAAATTCTTTCCTCGTCCACTTACTAACACCACGTTAGGTTGCGCAATAGATAAGTTTTCCTTCCTACTTTGTTCTTTTTTCAATTTTGCGCCAAAATTCCGATATTAAGGTTCCGTAACAACGACTGCCCCTACTGTCGACAGGTTCAGACCCCCTCGCCTCGGACACCGGTTTGCGATTTGATAGAAAGAGATAACTTGATGCCCCCGGTTTTTCATTTATAGCTACGCGCGTGATCACAATTAATAAGAAATCATCAGTCACTTAGAAATTTTCATTAGTCTGAAAATTTTTGATCCTAACGATCGACGGACGGTACTTTTCAAAATTATTGGACTTCAAAAATTATTTCCCACTTTCCTTGTGCAAGCTGTGTCATTTGGCGACCTTATCTGTGGCTGCCAACTGCCGATTTTGCAATAAAAATTGTGTCCTAATGTAAATGTACTTTTACTGTAATTGATGTTGTTTCATCCTCTAAGCTGATTTTTTGCCAAACTGTATAACTTGATGCTACTAAACGAATTATTGTCTTTACGACTCAGTTGTGCAATAATTACATAAGATGTCGCGCAACCCTTTCAAGTTACATACACGTTGTGTCAACAAATGGCGCAAGGCAAATTCTTTGTCACTTTATCACTTGTTTCTCACGTCTTTAACGAGAACAAGCGCTATGCGAAGAGAAAATTATACGCACCAGCACATAATTAGGTGGAATGCGCAAAGTGACGATTGCCTTGATACAGACCAAGTACTCTGGGAAAGCGTGCAGAGTAGCAGAAGTGGGCACGGGTTTTCGGCTGGGGGTGCGCAGTGCGCACCCCCCAAACCCCCCCCCCCCACGCCCAGGTCTGCAGAGTAGGCGACAGAAACAGTACACGGCCCCCAGCGGTTAAAAAGTAGCGAAATCGTAGAGTGACGAAAACACACTGTACATAGTGCGCAAAATTAAGAATTCTACAGAGCAGTAAAGTGCGCGAAAAGTTGTTTGCCTTAACCTTGGCCGATTTTGAACTCGCTCGGGAGTCGAAAAAGCAAAAATGAAAAAACAGGGTCCATAGTGGAGCGCTAGTGACATAATCTTTTGACGCTCAGAAGCATAGGTGTAACCAGGGGGGTCTAGGGGGGGTCGGACCCCCTTGAGATAGTCCAGAAAACATTTTCGCGATTTTTTGAATTAGTGCTGAAATCCCGACACGAAGGTACCGTGAAGGTTTCACTGTCCTGTACAACCCAGTGAATCATCGCAGCAGCGATACGTTTCGCAAAAGCAATCGATCCACACGAGCAATAAGCTTTACGACTCCCAGTTGATCGAAAATCAATCAGTCAGCCCCATAAAAGTGACGCGCGTCTGACATGGTAGCGT
>JAQGAX010001678.1:0-10483 GCA_034698105.1 Plectus exinocaudatus | reverse complement strand
TTTGTCACAAGATAAACTACATTCTAAAAATTTATGGACCAAGTTTCCTTAATTTCTGTTGCAAACGCTGCGAGAAGCGAAGTGTTTTCTGAAAACCATTGAATTCGTTACGGTGACGCCAAATAATGCGCAGTCACTGTTATTAAAAACCGCAAGGGATTCTGCGAGGCTTTTCATTCGAAAAGTTCAAATTAATTCTGTATTCGTGGCTTATTTTTTATTGCTGTAGCTATCATGCCAACAGTTCGACACAATGACGACATTCGGCTGTGTCCCATTTTGGCTTGTATGCTGATCGATCAGTCGAATTTTGTTCCTTTTCATACTCTTGCATGGTTACGAAAGTTACGATAAGTTACGAAAATTTATTCACGCGCGCAGAATTTTATACTCTCTCGAATAAATAATTCACACGAGCGTGAGCGGCCTAAAAGCATCCCAACTAATGTGGCGCACTTCACTATATGTCACCGAAATGAGTTCTATGGTTTCCAGAACACGCTTCATTTCTCGCAAAGTTTGCAATGTAAATCAATGAAACATGGTCTAAAAATTCTAAATGTACTTGACCATGTAATAAAATTTGGTTGAAATCGGACAAAAGAATGGACTAACGAAACCCCGAACACTTACGTGGAGCACCCTTGAAAAAGAGCGAAGATGAGAGACTGACCGAATATGTAGACGAAGGCGGTTGTGGGCGTCAGCGGCATCACTTTTACCGGAGGCTGCGAACGGCGGCTGCTTCTCGATTCCCTGTGCCGCCCGCTTGCCCGGCCTTATACCGCCGGACGACTCCTGTTCTTGTGGATATTTTTTGTGCAACTACGTGTTAATGGCAAGGCAATAAATTCCCGCTGATCGAAGCGGCTCGGTCTCACGGCCACCGAATAGACGCAATATCGGTGGAGAACGATTTACACCAAAACACGGGCGGGGGCGGACCAAATCGCATTTTGCCCCCATTGCCCTATTGCGCTTCAATCACTTCCTCACCCCGCACCAATGCAAAATCATTAATTCAATTGCCACCTTCACAAATGCTCGTTATACATCCGATAACTGTTGCGGTATATTTCCGTGCGCTAGCGCGACTTCCGACCTCATTTAGCGATCAGATACGACGCTTGTAAAGCATACAGGTTCGGCAAGTATTGTACATGCGGTGCCGTAATAATTGCAACACGATGATCACAACTAGGTATCACTCGGTTGCGACTTCCTACCGACGGCCGAAACGCAGGGAAGTAGCGCTCTGGTCGAACATGGGCACCGATTTTCCGAAGCGCAGGTGGACGTCGTTCGGGGACATCATCGGCTGCGCCCTTCCGAACCGCAGCAAAACGTCGTCGACGCTGCCAGTTCTTCGCTTGTTGTGAAGCTGGAATCCAGCACGCTTGCTCTGTTCACCCTGCAGCTGGTCGATGGCGCTCATTAGCGAGCGAATGTAGTCTTCGTCGACCGGCATCGGGGCGGCCCGGGCCGTCAGCGCGCAAACCACCAACACGATCGCCAACGTCGCCGTCAACCAACAAGCCATGAATGCGAATGAGCTGAAACAACTGAATAACAGATTCAGTCTCGACCTTAGCTCATATGTACTCCTCCTAGTGACGTTCTTCAGCTACTCCCACCAGGAACCAACGCAGGCAGTCTCGAAACTAACACTTCAACAAACCGCACGCCTACAAAAACGATAAAGACAAGAGCCGACTCGTCGATGTGTTGGGGTAAATGCCGACGGAGGACTAATGAGATCGCCCAGTCCAGTCAGGTAGCAAAGCCAAGACTATGGGTAAACAGAGGACCACTTCGATAATGACTATTGCCGTCAGATGAGGCTCGGATTACAGTGCGTTCGAGCTCATGCAATCTCATGCAATCTCATTTGCGACGTTTCCACCCACCTCCAACGAGAGCAAACAGGGGGAAACGATTTTGTTCACATTCGACAGCACCAGTTCAATCATAAATGACAGCAAAAGCAACAACAGTAGAAGAGAACAGAACATTTATCACAGTGATGCCGGTAAGTATCAGACGACGAAATTTCAGATTCCAAACCTCAAGATTGTTCACGATTGCCAGATACCATGAGAGCTTAGAAAGAAGAAACAATGCCGTGTGTGACAATGAGTGAAAAAGATGCACAACAATGGACAGTAACAATCAAAAAGTACATTAAATGTTCATCGGCTATCTCACCCAAACAATATTGCACAAGGGATTTCACATCTGGGCCGAAGGACCGCTGCCCTTGCGTTCGTGATTGGCGACGGACTGGCCCTGCTGCTTGAGGGTGCTGCTGACCTCCTTGATGGACGAGAGCGTCTTCTTGAGCCAGGTGTTGCGCGCCGCCTCTGTCTCGCTGGTGACGGCGCTGATGTGGTGCGTCAGGTCCTGGTTGCGGCACTGGGACTCAACGAGCGCCAGCTTGGTCTGCGCCAGTTCTAGCTCGATTTGCCTGATGTGCTCGTCGCGCTCCTCGAGTCGCGCCGCCATCTCGACCGAGTCGCCGTTGCCGACGGGGGACTGGGCCTTGCTGTCGCTTTTGCAGATCGATCCGTCCTCGTTGAACAGCGAGGAGCACTGCTCGCATGAATGAATCCGTCGCTGAAAATAGTCTCCACCTTCATTGCCGTCTCATACAGCAACGTTGGGCCGATAACATAATTATATCCTAAGCTGTTCATAAGCTAAGTAATGCATAAGTCCATTGTGAAACATAGCGCCGAGTACTGCTAAGTATTACTTAACGTTAAGACATGATTTATGTTACCAGTTCACTATTACCGGTTCGAAGGTCATACCACCCCCATAACACTATTCTATCTGGTGTAAATTTAATTCTCCCCAATTACCCCTTTTTCGACATATTACCCCCCATCCATTTTTCGGATTCGATATCCGGATGCCTGGAGGCAATATAACCCGATACTCTGTGGTCTAATCTGCTCCACACTTGATGCAATCAGCCACCATGCTAAACACAGCAGTTCGACGATCTAATATCAATGAGCGAACCCTGATAATTTTGTTCTCTTCAGCGTGCTGAGTCTGCTGCTTTTCGAGTCGATGACTGAGATCCGAGCAGATCTGTTTGTAATTGGCAATGATGCTTTGTCCCCGCGACGATTCCCCTTCCAGTTTTTTCAGTTCACGGCGGCACATTTCTTTCACCTAAAATTCAAATTTGCACGTAAAAAGGCGTATTAATATTTGCATAAACTGCGAGTCGCTTATGAATTCTGTTAAACGAAACATTAGTAGATGATCACTAATTAAAACAAATGTAAACGACGAACAAAAGTAAACAAGTATGACTGATTTGAACGGAAGCTTTGAACAAGCTAGAATTTCAAGTAATCGAAGACACCATCAACAATGACGTTAACCACCGTGGGAAGTTTCGATCAAGAGAATGAAACACGCCTACACGAGTATTAGCAAAATTGCATTCTACGTACCTGCTCATATTCAGCATGCAGATTTCGATTCTCGTCCTCCAAGTCTTTTGCATTTCGAGTGGAACGTTCCAACTGAGTTTGAAGACTTTCAACGTTGTCCTCAGCCTAAATTTGCGTAATCAAACACCATCAAATCAAGTGGAGCTCCAAAACGGAGCTCCAAGAAGACAGCCGAACCGCATCGAGATTCTTGCGCAGTTCAATCTTGCTCGTCACCAGCTCGTGAGCTAGATCGTCGTTTTCTCGCTCCAGTCGCATCACCGTCTCCTTCAGATTTTGCATTTCTTGCTGAAATCGCACAATAATATGTTTTGAATGTCAATAAAGTAAAACAAAACCAATGGACAAAGCACACAATTCGTTTTCAAGCAAAAAATTCTGTTACTAGACGTCCCAAAAATTAAAAAACTAGTGGGCAAAGGTATTTTATCAGCGTCTGTCGGTGTGCGCGTACCGAGCGGACACTTTACATGCGCTCCGCTAACAAGAGACTGACTAACGCATTAACACAGTGCAGCTGTTGGAATATCTCATAGTGATAATAACTAACGTCTTAGTCAAAGGATCACGAGTCGTTAGACAGTGCTGATATAGCAAGGCCGAAGCTAAGAAAAAGCGTACATTGGCTCTCTCCAGCGGGTCTTGCGTGGTTTCGATTGTTTTCTTGTACACTATGTAGTCCTTCTCGTATTTCGAAAGCCGTTTGTGACTGAGCTGAAAGACAAAGGCTCAGTGCAAAAACGCAACAGAAAATATCGAACCCGCAATTTCACTGCTTGATGGATGAGCTCCTTGGCGTTCGACTCCGTGCGGTACTTTCTTGGCAGCGCAACGCGAAAGTACTTCAAAACACCTTCAAAATCCAATTGCAAAAGATCCTTCTTGGAAGCTCTGAGAAGCGCCAACGAGATGTGAAATATTGTGTTGATCCCCTGTAATTAATTTAATTGAATAAGGAGTGCATGAAAATAGCGCTTACTTCGCTGAGAAATAGATCGACGATGAAAAAGACCATCTGCAGGGGAAATTTCGCGGTGAACAAAGTGAGGAACCACTGCGAAGCGAACATGTGCGTCTCAATTCCGAGATCTGCGAAGTGAGGCGCCAGATCAGGAATGTAATCCTGAAAGACATGATTCAGTTGGAATAGAAAACGGAACAGTTCACTGATAATCATATTGTATATGCGATGACAAAAAATTGCGAGACTTACGTTAATCAATCTTTGAAGCTGATAAAAGCGAAGATGAAGAGCGTCGAAACCGAGTTTAAACAACTCCCGCAGCCCGTAATCAAACATAATCTTGACGAGCACGCAGAATGCTTGCTCCTCTGGCATCTGAATTCAATCAGTCAGCAAAAGGTGAACGAATGAATGTGAAATAGTTCAGCACTCACATGGAGCAGCAATGCGGCGCCCAAGAACGACAATCCTTGGCAATACCCGACCTCTTCGTCGTAGAGAGAATAGGCCTTGCTAATCTTGTACAGCGAGTCCTGGCCCACACCACCCGCCTCCTTGAAGAACTCGTGCGCAGGGAAGGTTCGATGAATGTCGCGAAGAATGACCTGCTCACTCGGGCATTCCTAAATGAAAATGTTGTGAACATTGTGGCGGACAACCAACTTTAATCGATAAAGTTTGGATAAATTTTACTTAAAAACAGTAGAAAATACAAGAACGAAGACTGACAGCACCTTTCCGAGCAAGCAGCGATAGGTGTCCATCATTTCGGGATCATTTTGAACGCCGGCAAGCAATTGCCACACTTCGCCTCTGAGCACGTCGGGAATGCCGTTCCTGATGAGACCGTTGAGTTCCTTCGGTCGTTGTCTGTTAGCCTCGGCCTTCCACGATTGCAGACAATCAGCCCATTCGGTCAGCACGTCTTCCGAGCAGTCGCGGCAGACATCGCCCGAGCCCGACAGCAACGGTTCGTCACTGTCTAAAAATGAAAACATCATTCACAACAACTGCCAAACGAAGCCTGGAGTGACAATATCTTAAACAAAAGTTAGAATTGAAATTTAAAGTTAGATAACCGGAATTGAAAATTTGAAACATTTATCAATTTAAGCCACAATACTGACCGCTTTCGTCGTCGTCGGCGGGATGAATGAGTTGGGTGACCATTTTTGGCGGCGAGCGGCCGAGCGACAGTCTCGCCATGCTGCGTTCCCGCTCGGTGACCGATTCGAAGCGCACGACCTCCCGGGCGTTGGAGTTGCCGACGTCCTGCACCTGCAAGCGCGCGTTCAGCGTTGGCGCAGTGACGACCATCGGCGAGCCGCAGTTGCGTACTATCGCGCACATCCGCGCGCCGACGCATCGGCGCGCGTCCAGCGCAAACCACACCGACAATAATGTAAACAAAACACGCACGCCAGCTGCGAGCTAGCAGGACAGATCATGACAAATGAACGCATATACGCACGCACCTTCCTGGTCGTCAAGAAGTAGCGGTCGACGACGGCCTTGCGCGTCACGTACCAGAAGCGCTCGTGCTGGTGGAATATGCGCGCCTTGCACTCGACGTTGAAGCGCACCGGCTCGTCGATGCCCGCCAAGATCACGTCCGCCGCCACGGTCATGAACACTCGCGTCTCTGAAAGCAGCAAGCTGCAATGCTATCTGCACGCAAATCAGCGTTCATACCGTACTTATTCCAACTGAACGACACCTCCTCTATCAAAATCAATCATTATCAAAAATAATGCGTTTGCACAATCAATACATTGCAGATTATTTGACGCGACAACGCAATCCGTGAGGTCTGCTTTTGTGTGCATCGAATTCGTTTCTGCGCCCGCGGCAAGCCCGATACGCCCGAAAAGGACTGTTTTGCGCGGCCGTTCGCTCAACAGAATGCCACAGCCATGAATGGACATGGAATCAAGAATGCGTTTACATGCATCGAGCTTCACGCAACAAGAAAAACGCTATTTTGGTAACCGATGAGCAATGCACGCGCAGATAACACAATTTCTGCTCTGCTCCACCTATGGACAGAAAGTCAAAAATCTTCCCACAGAAGGCGCGCACTTCAATTTTCCTATCTATCCGTCAGAATACCACTACTTTGCTCAGCCGACAACAAACGAAGTGACACGCGCCCACTAAACAAAATTTATAGCAAACCTCTCGGCGTTTCGGTGTTGAGAACTTCAAAATTGTGCGCATTCGGGTCCCACAGTGCTTCGATGATGTACACGCGATTGTCGTTGCCTCTTCCCATTGATTGCTGAAAGATTCTGCGATACTTGGCAACAGTATGACTAAAAACTGACCATATCAAGCAAATGCATGTCACTATGACGTAGATTGCGACCGGCTGCCAGAAGTAAACCGAAACATCTGCAAATCTACGCTTGCAAAACGACGCGATCAAAATTTGAGGATACTTTTGAACAGCGAGGGTTCTTGGACCGGAAAGTTGCTGCAGATGCATAACAACGCGTTTTTCTCGACCGCGTCGCAGCTTGAAGCAGTTCTTCTCCTGAGGGCACAAAGTGTAACTTTTCTTCGACGAATCTTCTTCCTTGAAAGGTATATTCTTTGTTGGCTGATGACACGGTGAAAGCACTGACCTTCATTTCGAGAAACGCCTCAAACTGGTAGTCTTCTTCGGTGCCCGTCAACTCAGTCGATGGCGAAGTCGCGTTCGATTTCGGTCCAGGAAGCGGTCGACGCACATCCGATAATGGCGTGTTCCGAAAAGCCGCAGCGAAGCACAGTAACGCTTTGCCAGCCTAAATACAACGCCAACAGTCAATTTTTGTCGAAGCAATAGCGATAAACATGTCCGCGTACAAACGTTGAACAATAGAGAGAACAACAAGAGAAATATAACGCACCGCTTCGGGCACGTGGCAGCGGAAGACGTGACATTGGTGAACGCCGCACTCGCTTGCTGTGGCATTCTGTTGAGTGAATGACAGCGCAAAACAGTCCTTTTCGGGCGTATCGGGCTTGCCGCGGGCGCAGAAACGAATCCGATGCACAGGGAAAGCCGCCATCTCGGCTTGCGTCGTCGCGTCAAACAATCTGCAATGGATCGGTGAATCATTCGGTTTTAAGATGAAGTGAGTAGTGTACTAACCGAACAGTTCCGAACGACGACGACGGAACGGACAAGATGACCGCGATGGCGTCGTGTTCCTTTTCGGCGTTCATCAGGGCGACAATCTTCAGCATTTCCTTCTCGCTACTCGGATTCTCAATGCTCGAACAGCCCAAGTAGCAAACCTGAAAAACGCGGTCGTCTGCGTTCAATTTATGCGAGACGAGATTGTACTTGATTGAAGACGGTAGAATCAGATTCTGTCCTTGCAGGAGAGCCATTCTCCGGCGGTGAAGTCGGTACGACTGGTTGCTCTGCTACAATGATGAACGAATTAATTATTTACAATCGCTGATTAGTTAATTAATTAACGCTGAACAGCGAGTCATCTGATGAATGATCATGGAATGTTAATTAAATTAGCAATAGAGAATCGATCTGCGGCAATGGCGTAATTACAGCCGAATGGTCGATTGAATCACCGTCTCGTAAAGCGGTCATGACGTCAGATAAACGTCTCTGGATGATGCGCGGCGATTTGGAGACGATGAAATCACGTAGAGGCGACGGATCGCGACTGCGGGCACGACTACTGACAGACATTGATGGAAATCAGTAATAAATCAGCGGCAGGGGGGACGCGGATGAGACGGCGTCCAGAAAGGTGAACACTGGGGAGAGCGATGGCGGTCATTGGACATCGACCGGGCTGGAGCGGCGGCGACGGACGTATCGATTGCGCCGGGCAGCAGACCAAACCATCGGCCACAAGCGTCTTATTGATTGCAATTTCTGCACCACCCTCGTAATGGCAGCTCACAAGCGGTTTTTGTTCCGATTTTGGCGTGTCCCTTGCGCACATCGATCCAACAATTTCTCAGCACATGTCATCATAGTTCGTCTTCTCCCTTCCTCATTAAATCGACTGCTTATTATTTATCTCGAGCTAGTTTCAATTGAGCGCTGAGTCGTACGTATTACTTAAAAACGAGGCAAAACGCACCACTTTCGTGTTTTTCCGCCAGTTGTTCGGCGAGAGCTTGTAGATTTTCAACGGACTGCGGAAAGCGAGGCAGAGTAGTTGGTGTGGATGTGCGACGCTCGGGCGATAACACGCCGGCTTCGTTGAGCTCTTCGGCCTTTGGTGTTCTCTCGCGGTCCTCGTCACGCTCATTATCGGCTGTCTTCTTCGGTTTTGCTAACGCCTTTGACGGGCCGGTGTCCGAGTCGCTCGGTTCATTTGTTGGCGTCGGCGGATTGTCCGAATCGCTGGCGGACGAGACCGACATCTTGCGCGATGCAGTCGATAAAGACATTCTTTTGTGTCACTGAAAAATTGGCGGTTTACACAAATAAGTAGCATGCAATAATTTTCGAAAATATGATAATACGATAAAAAGAAGCAAAAACAATTCCTAGCACTTCTGACGGGTCGCGTCTAAACTGAGTGATTCACGATGATTAAACCCAGTTTCGTTTAGTTCCTCAATTGCTTTGAAAAGAAACGTAAAGAAACGCCCACCTACATAGGCTACCTAAGTGAGAATTTCGAAAACGTCACGGCCGTTAAAAATAATGAATGATGGATGGATGGAAAACGCGCAGCTAGTCGCAAAATGCAAGATGAACAAGGAAAGAAAAGAGTACAGGCTTCGTGGATCGCACCATACTGCAAATGTTTAAAAACGCGCATTCTGCGTATTACAAGTGCAACGTTCAACATTTTACGCCGCACCAATTCAACGGATCCGGATGGATAATGGTAGGCAAAGACCCCAATCCACCCTCCAACTAAATGACGGTGGGTTCTGTTCAACAGTCGATCAGCAGCACGCAGCACAGCGTCCTCTCTCCGCCAACGCGACCACGATCCGCTGAACTTGCATGCAGCATACGGTAGGATGCAGCTCATGCTATAAGTCAAGAATGCATAGTAATTCCTTTACTTTTATCGTGTTGGGACACAAAAATTTATAACACAAACTCAGTGCAGAATACCTGCTCATAATGTACGGAAATTGCACAAATGATTATAAATTTAGGGTTTCATCTGACCTCGATAATTAGGCATGGTTCAGAAAGCAAGCAAAATATAAATGACAATAGCACTGAAAACGGCCATCGGAGCTGACGTAAATCGAATTGATTCAGCCGTAGTAGTTGTAGTTGCGGGAGCAGCAGTAGTAGTGGGGTTGTTGTCTGGAAAATTGTAGTCGACATCCCATTCTTCGGGGCAGTAGCTCGGATCTTCGGGCGGCTCGGCGGGATAGCCTCTTCGAAGCAGTCGGCAGCGAAATTCGTGCAGCCGAGGCCAGGCCAAATTGGTGCTGTTCGCCTGTGCGCGGTCGCTCCACAACTGTTCACCAACTGCTGACCCCCTTGGCCTGAAATTTGCATATTCGCTGTTGAAGACGCTCAATAAGATGCGCTGACCACATGCGCGGAAGAATGTTGGTGGCGTCGACGAGTTCTCCCCACATGGCAAGCTCGCCACCCAACACCAACTGCTTCTGCTGGTTTGTGCCATTGAAGCCCGTCGGATCACATCGGTAGTACGTTCGCCAGTCGTTGCCATAACTGATGTAATTTAGATACCAGCAGGACGACAGAATCGCCAAATGCCCGTTTGCAGTGACGGTCGCCATCTCCTGCATTTGCTCGTTTGCCGTATTCCCTTTCCATACGTGAGCTATCGTGTTAGGAGCCTAGGTACGTCGTTTGGCCTTTGATTCGGACAAGCGTGCGATACGACAATTGATCACTTACAGACACCTTATTGTCCAATACTTCTTGCCATACAACGATATTGGTGTTGTTTCTCGCCGCTCTCACAATCGGTAAGAGTCTGTTGAAGTATTCATTCTCGAGAAGCGTTGTATCATCGCCGTATCCATGATCAATCATGTATTGATGAACTTTTGGATTGTTCAGCCTGAATTACAATGTCTAACGCTA
>JAQGAX010001677.1:0-10485 GCA_034698105.1 Plectus exinocaudatus | reverse complement strand
CAACACATTGCGCCGAACCTACTCAACTAATGGGAGTCAATCAGCGCGAGTACTTAAAAAATTTTACAGTTAAAACGCTATATTTTTAATTTATCGATTCTGAGCAGGAGTCCAGGCACAATGCTTATATTTACACGTTAAAATTACTCCTATGTGTGTGAGATTAATATTACTGCTGATGCACTGATTGAAGTTATTCGAAATTCGTTATAAAAGTGGAATGCGATGAGCTCTTCTTATATTGAGATTCGCATTATGAACCTACAGCAGCAATAAACAGCTCACCATATCGCCAGGAATGTTCTTTGATGAAGAAGCCATTGCACTAGTTGGCGATAATGTCGGTAATAAAACTAGCTGAAGAGACTTATCGAGACGAGCTCGAATAACGCAGGGCGCTGAAAACGGAAACCACACAAATCAGATTACTGCATAATCTTCTTTCATATTAGAAGCTCAATATTGCCGCAGTCAAGATAAAACAACGGAGAAATGAGGTAACGAACTATCCCCCCTTACAAAATAATAACGCCAAAAATACACGAGAATCCTTTGGTACGTTTTCGTTTTGAAGAGAAATTAAAGGAAGACCAAAACTGGCCCAGAAAACTCGCAGGGTGAAATCTATATGCCAGCTACTCCAAAGATTCAATACCTCCCCCAATGTTCGTATGTGGACATAGCAGTACACCATCGCTGAAGGCTGAGAGTAACTGACGATGATTCAAAAAGCTATAACTCACTTCAAACTTGACTCGATATTCACCAGTCCAGCAGCGAGAACGCTGCCCTAAGCTGTCGAGGAAGTTGTCAACGGTCCATATCACAATAAAAATACAGGTGAAGATGCCACTCTGATGGAACTGAATGCCCAAAAGCCTTTGATTGTAGACGCCAACGTTACACAGTGCTGAAACAAAACCAAGTATGAAGAGCAAGTCAGGAAGCAACAATTTGACAATTTGACAAAGATTCCGTCCTACAATGGGAAACCCTGACAAAAAAAGAGAGTAAATTCACGAAATTCACTAGATATTACTAGATTACTAAATATTAATGCAGAAGAAAAAAGGAAAACTTTGACGCGAATTGTTGAATATTGGTATTCCATTTGCAATTTTTCATACAATCGGAAACTGAGACCTATGTGCGCAGCGTGATGGCCTATACGAACCATAAAATGGGTGGAGAGGAGACACGAACTAGACGACACAAAGAATGAACCTAAAAAACAGGCGGAATTCACTGATTGGCTGCTCTGTGTTGACGTTTTCCACTTGGTTCACGGGGTATTCGCGTTGCCACAATACAGACAGTCCCTTTAGCATTGATGTGCTGTGTTCACCGAGAAAAACCATTTTCACTTTCCTACCGTACCCTTGCTTGACGATCATCTCTTCAAAAGCCAGAGACTATGAATGCAAAAACTGATCGATATTCGTTGCTGGTAACCAACAAACGAAGTTGATGCCAAGAAATCGAAATTGGGAGCATCATGTTGGATATTCTCTACGCATGGGGTTGCTGAGTTCGATTCGGAAAAAATGTGAATGAGGACCGTGCTGGATTATATGAGTCATGCATGACTTTCGACGACTTTGTACAGTAATTCCTCAAAACAGACATAGACACGGGGCATGGGGGTGTATCACGCGTGGTGAAAGAAACCTAAGTTTGGAAGAGGAAGTCTAAAATTTTCTTAAGTAACCCTAGTACCCTCAGACTATGCGGATGCCCACTACTAAAACGCTTCAGAATGTGAAACGGTTCCTCCACTTAAGTTTTGTAGTTGCAGTCTACTGAAGATAAAATAGGGGTTTGTTCGTCTGGGAGACTCCCCCAACGACCAGAAATTTTGGTCAACGTACCCCCTTCCAGTCACCAAACGATGCCTATGTATGTCTAAGCCAAAATCTGAGACTTGGGTTTAACGATGAGACATTGCCCTGCCATCGTTGAAGAAAATTGAACCCTGGCTCCAGGGTGACGGGCAGGGCAAAGCTCAGTAGTCCAGGTTGCCGCAAGCCCATAGCACACGTCTGCGATGATTACTTATCACTTTCCCCTAAAAGATCACAACCGTTCACTGACAGCGGGGTGTAGTTGGTGGTGGAGGGTGCACCACTACCCCATGCAGCATCGCATCCCAATTCTGTCTTATTTAAACCCCAAAACTTTTCCGTTTCCTCAGTTTTTGGGTCGAGATGTGAAACTCTCCGCTTTACTGGCAACTGTCAACTTCTGCTTCCGCTGAACTGATGGCAAAGGCGAGCGGAAAACGTCTTTGAGCAGCAGCGTTCACTATTTGTTTATAGTGAATAAATACTTTTCCAGTTGGTTTCGAATTGATGGCTTGTTGTGGACAATAAATGCGTCAGTTTTCTTTCTTCAAAAAGGACGGGCTGTGAGCAGTGATCACACTCATAAAAGTCACAAGCACTTATTGACAACTGTACATTGCACTGCATTGAACTGATTTGATTAACTGAGCGACTCTTGACTGATGCACATGAAAACTAAGCAAAATGTGAACAAACGCAGCTGCAATGACTTTGCACTTGTAAACAGACAACGAACAATATTAGCAAAGAACAATTTATGTCATATTTTTGAGTATGCAATCACCCGTGCCGGATGGTTGCAGGCCACCACTTATCCATGGCCAAGCAGAAGCCAGATTAAACTTGAAGGAGAAGAGGAGCTCAGGCAATGCACTTCTCAAGCGCATAACCAGGAACCGAAAACTGGGGGCAAATCGAAAATTTTCACAGGGCACCTATTTTCGGGCATCAGAAAACCGGGAGCAATTCCCCCCGCACCCTATTGCTACGCCTTTGGTCCTACCTCTCTCAAAGCTCAAGAGACAAGTGCCCACCATGACGCTCAGATTGAAAGGCGCAGGTCTGCCTAGTAAATTTACCATCAGGGCTACTTTTAGTAAGATCGCAGAGGAGTAAGACAATAAAACTGGAATAAACTTCATGAATTCTGTCCCTCCCTGATGAACAACACAGCATTCAATGACAAATTAGGGCAAAAGCACTGTGAACAAAGTTTTCATTCTAAAAATCACGGCTCTTGGTGACCTTCTTCAGTGACGTGTTGTGTTTTGACGCAGGTAATCGATGAATTATCACTTTAGGCCAACTTGGCTGACTACTACGAATATAACGACCACCGCGGTGACAAGTAGAACTATTCCTCCGACAGCAAACCAACAGCCAGCTTTAAATGTGCAAGCTAAAAACAGCTTTGAAGAATGCAACACAGTCAGATGCATACATGGTGACTCAAGATGCATTTATACATATGAGCAAAGTGAAGGCGGTCATTTTGACCACGTGCCGAAGCATTGTACAAAAAGTGACCGCATTCACTTTTTGGTCATAGGTATAACTGTACCTTTAATAATTAACTTAAATTTTCTCCAATAATTAGTCAACAGGTAAAATGCATTGCTCACTTGCGTTACCGTAATTGGATCATTGAACGTGTGCCAACTGCCAATGGATAAATGAATTCGTAGCCCATCATTTTTCTCATTACGTTACTACGTTTATTTCTCAAATAACGACAGTTGTACGGCTGACAACTAAAAACATGAAAGTTTTTCAAGATTTCATCATGAAATGCGATGAAAATGGTTATTTTTCTCACTTGATAGCCCCAAAAGTAACTGGCACACAAATTTTGCCGTTTTATTTTATGTTTTTATTTTATTTTTTTAAAATTTTTCTAAAACTATTTTCTGTACCTGCTGGTTTCTTACTCGGCGATTGATTGTAATACATCGGCATATCGGCACCGTTGGACAGAACGACGACTGATTGCTGATTATGTTGAAGCACCGGTAGACTTATCACATTATCTGATCGCGCTGTACCTAAATTGAAAATTTTAAAGAATTTTGAAGAAATTCGACCGACTCAACCAGCTTCGAGGTTGAGCGCTATCTGTTCGGTAATTAGCGCAGGTAGAACAAATTGTCTCCCAGTGCTAAGAATCGCTATGTTAATCAACGAGGGACACCAACATTGTCTGATTTCCAATACCCGTCTCAGTCAGCATCAGTCTTTTAGCAAGTCACACACCTTTTTGGTTGCTACCCTATTTTTCCGCCGATGATAGTCCCTCATTCTGAGGGTCAATATCAACTGCTCTTGTTACAAACCTTTCATTTGTTTCGATTGTTGATTTTGATCAATCGGCGAGCGAGGTGACTGTACAGAAACTGGATGTGCTTTCGCTTCGCTATTTGTATCAAAAGCGGGATTTGCGTAAGCACCGGAAGAAGACCAGCCACGCGAAATCGAAGGCTGTGACACTGAAAATAGAGAACAATTAATACAACGTATTTTTCTTGTATTTCGTAACATCTTAGATCTACGGTAACGCAATCAATCATGCAAATATCGTATGCATTCATTTTTGCAAAAAACTAACAAACAAACGCAAATTGTGATCAAAAGTACACAGAACTACTGTGATACGAAATAAGTATCGCTGTTTTTAGCGTCACCTTAAACCTTTTTGGGCTAAAATTATAGAAAGCGGCATAGTTTTTCAATACAACCGCAGTGTAATACAATAGATCAAATAATACACAACAATTTATTACCCATTGCTGATCGCTACTAACCTTGAGTTGTCCCACTCACTGAGAAAACGTCCATAGTGCGACTGGTACTTTGTTGGCTGGTACTATGTTGCTGTGAAGATTTGAAAGAATTTGGGTTTGGCATGGGATTGAAGAATACTTCATCATCCGGTTGTATGGAACTTGTCTCACTACAGCTGCTCATAGTGACTTCCGGTGAAAAATCCACAGAGCGCTTCTTCGGTTTGCAACCTGAAATTTCTTGATTCAGTTTGTATCTCGTACTTTCTGCGGGCTTTGTCGCTTACTTTCGACCGAGCTTAACGCTGTCTAGAGTTGTGCCGATAAGAAAAATAGGTTAGATTTAAACAAGCCCTACCGTACAAAAAGGTCATTTTCTCCTAAGGAAGCCATACCGATATAAGAAGTAAGTTCACGCGTTATTCAGTGTTTCGGTTACAATTCTATTCTGATACAGTTTTGCATCTCATTTCATTTGCTGTTGAGTACTTTAAAAAAATGACCGATGAAATAACACACTCTATCACTGTTGTTTTTTAGTTGCTTAAAAGATGAGAAAGCATAACAGCTAATAAACTTGTCAATTTTAACAAATAAAGCCATGTAGGAAACAGATTGATCAAATAAACTATACAAACCTCTGGGTCGAGGCTTCCTCAATGAACTTCGTCGAGGAACCTTGGCATCGCGCATTGCGAATTCCACAGCTTGGTCATAAGCGGTCGACATTTTCAATAATTGTGATTATATCAGAGTAAGATGAGATGTATCTTTTTGCTAAATGCCAACAGGTATTACCACTAATGTTAACAAAATAACGAAGCATTAAAATGAAATTCATAACTAATCAACTATTCTCCAGTCGCGATCTATAATTACAACTCCGTGAAGACGACGGAGACAGCACTATTGCGAGAATTTTTGATAAATTAAGACAGATATTATCACAAATATCACCTAACTAAAAGAATGAATTAAATTTATACCTCACCAACACTCCTCCAGCCGCGATCAATAATCCAACTTTGTGAAGACGGCGAGGGCGTCGACAGGAGACAGACGTCGAGTCATGCAAGAGACGCGCAACAGCAACAGAGGGGCCTGTACATGTGCGCGTATCTTTGTCCCTTTGTGCCGGCGCCGGGATTCCGAAAATGCCGCACAGGGCAGGACACGGAACCTGTTCGTGAGTCGGTCGTCGGCAGGGGACGGCGAGGGGCGGCTATTTTGCCCGTGCGTCAAAACACGAACTGACCTCGGCGTTCAAAATCCGGTATTTCGACTGCTGCCCCGTCCGCAGCAGCAGGGCAACTGAGCGCGCAGTGCCGATTGTTTGTCTTCTGGGTCGTTGACTGCGAGCGTTGCGCTGTGTTATTTCGATAAAAAAGCTTCTAATTCCGTGAAATTTATTCTGAAATGAAGCCAATAAAATTCTCTAAATTTCATTTTAAGGTAAAGTGGGTAAAGCATTAATAAAAGATCAGTAAAACCATATAGCCATATAGTCGATAAAGTAAAGTTGAAAGCGCACCGATGCAACACTGGTGTTGCGGTCGCGCTTTGACACGGTAATCACTAAGAAAGAGCAATCATTAATACATAGCAGTTGTCATACCTGTAACCGGGGGGATCTGGGGGATCCACCCCCCCCTCCAGCCAGGGCCTGGACCCCCCTGGGGGGGTCCACCCCCCCCCCCGGCCGGGAAAAAACATTTTTTGACGTTTTTTGAATTTGCGCCGGAATCCCGACACGAAGTACCGTAGCGCCTACCCCCCCCTCCCGGACCGGTCAGAACCCCCCGGACCTCGGACCTCTGTTACAGGTATGGTTCCCCCCCCCCCCACATTTACGACTGCAAACGATTTCTACTGCAGCTGCTTTTCTCCCATCCACTGTCCAGGTCGGATCTCGACGACATGAGTGTCAAGGGGTGGCTAGAAATCTCAGAGAGCTCCTCTTATTTATAGCACATTGTATGCGTTTTCTTCAATACTGTATGTCGGAGTGTCATATTGTAAGTGCGCCCCACGAAATGGACCAATGAATTTCAGGCATCCTGACATCTTTCGCGGGCACGGGCGTGTGCATCTGCTCGTTCTCCGTTCTGACGCTCGTCTTCAGCATCAACGAGAAGATCGCCACACAGACGAGCATCCTTCTCATCGCCTGCAACGCTATGACCGGATTCTTCTGGCGCGCCAAGATCTTGCACGGAATTACGGAAATGGCTTGGGAGGTATGATATGTAACTGCACACATAGGTGTAACCAGGGGGCGTCTAAGGAGGGGACGGATCCCCCTGGCCTACCCCTCCCCTTCGCCACTACGTGGCGAAGGGGAGGGTTGCGAAGGGGAGGGTGGCGAAGGGGAGGGGTCACGTAGTGGTGAAAATATTTTGGCAATTTTTTGAATTTGCGCCGAAATTCCGACACGAAAAGGTACTGTACCTCCGGTTAGATTTGGTCTCCCGAGGTCTGCTTCGTAATCATAATCAATCCTGTATTCGGTTTTCAAGTCAAATCAGTAGCATTTCAGTACTGGAAGTGCGCGATCCCAGTGGTGTCAGTCATGGGTCCGCTGGGCGCATTCGTCGGCTCGCACGTCCACCGGCTGGTGCTCGCCTGGGCAGTCTACATCCTCGAAGCGGTCGCGTTGATCAGCGGCTTCCTCATCGTCAAACCGTCACTGGCGCTGTCGTTAGTCTGCGTGGGCATTGTCCTCGGCGGGTTCGCGTTCTTCTACGTTTTGAGCAGACTCGGGCTGTACTTGCTGAGCACGTATCCTGATGCTAATAAGCCTAACACCGAACTTCCGCTCGATAGTAAGGAAAGTGCAGAAACCTAGTTTTGTTGTCGACGATAAGTCGCTTGTCTGTTTATGAAACGATAGTAAAATGTGTTGGATTTTGATTATTTGTGTGGTTGCCTTCGCCATATTTGCAGTTTATTCACTTCATTCCATAATTGCTAACAACTCGAGAGAAAGAGAAATATTTTTCGTTAATGCAAGTAATCGCGGAAGATTTCGTTTGCATTGCTTTCTTCAGAAGTGCCATAGATTGTTCGTATTAGTTGTTCTGTGAATCTGGACCAAACAGCCACTTTGAGCTCTACCGAATAATGCAATGACTACACAGCGAGTATAAAGACTGAAATTGCATAGTATCGCATCACCGCAATATGCGACACATTGTAGGTTACCAAAGGTCTAAATCGTGAGGGGTTGCAGGAAAATTTTTCCAAAAGTCGAAGGGATCGTAACTTTTATTTTCCTTCATTCCATGACATCCCGCACTATTTTTTGCCGTGTTATGATACTATGATATGCACTTCTTTTCGAGTTTTAAAGTTAAAATTCGAAACTTTAATTTATGCCACAGAAATAAAAATTTCTAAAATAGTAATGGTATTACCGTATTCTTCCCCAGCTAGCGCCATTCCAGAGTTCGATTAATGAGATTCCTGGATATTTTTTGGCAAAGTAATCGAAGAGAACTTTTAATTGAACGATACAATTACTTTTGCGCAGGCACACGTCAATATTATCCTATCATTCACTTCAACCACTTCCATAAATGAAAGCTCATCGAAATCACGCCCTTCCCTAATTATTTCAATCGCTTTCATCGTTGCCATCTGATCTTCAGCAAAGTTTCTACTGGCACTTCGCATCATCAAATAGACGGACCGACTTGTTTCATTAGAGACCGCTAGAAAGAACTTGAATACTTGCATAATATCGTTTATCTTGCTATGTCCACTTGTAGGAACTATCTCTTTCATCAAATAATGAAAATACTTTGTATGAAACTTGAATTTCAGGATTCCATTTTCAGGAAGTGCGCGCATCATTGACTGAATCAGTACTCCTGTTTGAGGTGTTAATTCAACAACACTAAAATAATGTTGTAAGGATAAAACCTGCAATTGTTGTATAATTCGAATGAATTCAGTATGCAGCAATTTGTCAAGTGTATCGCATAGTGCACGATGAGTATCAATGTTCAATCGTAAGTATCGAAGGTGAGCGTTGTTATTGAAGATTTGTTGAAACGCGCTTATTTTCAGCGACGTTTCGTGATTGGATGAAGATGATAATGAACCTCTACTAATTATGAACGTCAGTTTGCGCAACATTTTGCATTGAGACACTGTTGTCACGAACTCATAATTAGTAAGAATGCTCCCCCAGTCGAAAATGATTTCTTCGAGCAAGTGAGATAGAGATTGTATCAATAAAAGATTGTTGAAAAATTCGATGCTGAAGTAACAGAAAGAAAGACGGATAATTTGATTTAAATTTGTATCATAGGTAGCGGACAAAATATTTTGGGATTGCAATCCATTAGCGTTATTGATTTCAATCTGACGAAATGTAGAAAATCGAGAGAAAATTTGCCGCAATGTTTCTTTCTTATTTTCATTCGAAACAGAAGTACGACACAACTTTCTTCGAATGAACTGAGTGTTGGCAACTCGTTGCCAAAATGTTAACTTCATTGTAATGATAAATGTACAGTGGAAACTAATAGCGAGCTCTCCAATTTCCGCGACAGAAAGAGTTATGTTTTTGTAACTTGAGTGAAGGATGCGAGCGAATCGGCGATTAACAGGTTCTAGCCGAATTAGTTTGTTGATAGTTACGAAGCCGATGACGTTCTGAACAACTAAATCATCCAAGAGAACAGTTTCCGCATCGATCTTCTTGACAATCGCCAAGTGATCGCACATTCTTCGTCTTTTGATCAAATTCGAAGGCATCTCAAATAGAAATCGTTCCACAGTCGGATTTGTCATTGACATGATTGGAACTGTTTCTGAAACTATTGATTCCATTATGATGAAGTTTCTACGAATTTGCGAACGCAAACTATTGTACGAAAGCAGTGCTGACACTGAGAACTACAGTGAAAAGAGTCAGGCGCCAACGCCGTTGTTGTAGGGATGGGTTTCCACAACGAAATTTTGCAGAGGCGGGAATTTCGTTTAATTTGAGATGCCAGGTGAAAACGCAATAGTGGAGGGCCGTATATTGGATGGTTATCATAGGTGTAACCAGAGGTGGGCACGGTCTGACGGCTGGGGGGTTGCAATTTTGGAATTTGGGGGGTTGCGCAACCCCCCACCGTACAAAATGAAAATTTTCTGGGGAGGTTGCGCCAAAAGTACGGGGTTGCAGAGACCTCTGGGGGGGGGGGTTGCGCAACCCCCCGCAACCCCCCACCGACCAAGTCTGGGTGTAACCAGGGGGTCGGACCCCCAAGCCAAAGAGAGGTAAACTGCCATAATTTCTGCAAACCGCATAGAATCTCATCGGAAGTCGGTTGCTTTTAAACGCAATAATTATTCCCAGTTCGAATATGTGTCTTTCGAATTCGAATTCGGATTGTGACATACTCAATTACAACGCATAAAGTATTGAGAAATCCGAAAAAAAATGAAGTTTTACATGAACTGGTGTTTAAATTTACGAAAGGTAACCAAAGCGCTAACAAAACACAATAGGGTGCTGACACAGAAACGTAACTAATCAAGACGGTAATCTCACGCCATTTAGAATGATTGGAGAATGACCACTGACGTCAGCCCCCCCCCTAAACAAAAACCGAAAACCCAACTAATTTCAAGTATGGACGAGCAGCACAGCATTCATATAGCAGCGAGCGATTTTTCTGGCTAACACTGGGGCTGCCGCCGGCCGGTGATAGACCAGCTGACGTTAAAATGATAAAGTGATACGGTTCAAGTTTAATCCTGTTGAGACACAAATAAATGGCATAAGACCAAGACTCAGTGTTAATTATGACTTAAAAATTAATTAATGACATGACTATGACATTTTTGAAATCGGCAAACTAATTAATGAC
>JAQGAX010001676.1:0-10490 GCA_034698105.1 Plectus exinocaudatus | reverse complement strand
GACGAGACGAGAAAAAACGAAACAAACAAAGAAGACGTCGCGCATGCCGTCGTCATCTTCGAACGCAGTGAATTTATCTGCTATGTGGAATGGTTTTTTAACCTGAGCGTCATTAGCTCGCACGTTGAATGCAATCCCGTCGTTGCCGCCGCGCCATCCATCCACTTTTACGAAAATGTACCTGGGGCTGTTTTCATGAGGCGGGGGTTATAGGGTTAGGGTTGGGGGCATAATGCAGAGTATTGGCTTTTGATTGCCCTAGAGTTATGCCTTCGACCTATACTTTGCATTGTACCCCCCTAACCCCCAAATCCACGCTTCGTGAATACGGCCCCAGTAAAGTAGCTAGCCTGTTTAAAACAACTTTATGCGACGCTACTTATCCGGTTGAAGATAATTTTAACTTTGGACTAGGGTCCGTTAGAAGATCAATTTTTGGTTGATTTTGGGTTTGGCTGAAGCTTAGGGCTGAGCTATGGGGGTAGCAGCCCTCGCAGAAGATTTTGGCAAAACCCCGACGCGTTTGTGTTGTGGTGTATTTATCGTCTTCTACTTTTCCGTCTCGATTTCAAGTGTCCCCATACAGTCTGTTCCCCGACTCTATCTCTCTGAGGGCATGCAGGTGAAAAGTAAAGGTTTGCCCTAGACAGATGAATTCGGCAGCCATAATAAGTACTTGAAGGATTTCTTGTTAATCTAGCGGCAATCAGGCTTGCGTCGTCTTATTTTTAGTGTTTGTTTTGTAGTAGCCCATGATTAATGATATCTATATATAGCGTTGCTCAAGAGTTCGCTCCACTCTGCTGTATAACGTGTTTTTATAATGTGAACTCTCTTGTTTAGGAACTGCAACGTCAGCAAGTAAGATGGCGGAACGATTTCACGTACTTTCGCAGTTGGAGCACTTGCAGTCCAAGTACGTCGGTACCGGCCATTCGGACATGAACCGATGGGATTGGGTCACTAATCATCATCGGGACTCCTACGCTTCCTATATAGGTAAGATTACGATAATTTTGGGACCTGTTGAGCTTTAATTGGCGTATATATACGCCAGTTTTCTAGTTTTATGTAAAGCTGATTTATGTGCAACTCGTTAGTTGATTTTTTCTGTTTTTATTGAACCACCGATGCTATTATTTCCTTTTGGATCGCATGTAAATGTCGGACGAAAGAGTATTTTTTAATCTTAATTCCGTTCTGATAGTTACATTGAACCCTTGAACCTATTATGAACGCATTCTGTGTCAACATATTTGCATCAATAGTTAAATCAAAAATATTTTCGGATGATGAATGTGAAACTATCTGTCGCGCATCCATAAATGAACGATTTATTCACTGGTTTACAACTGTCTATTTTTGGGTGCCATCAATGAATTTTCATGTGTATTTCCTCTTCTAAATTATTGAGCACTATTAGCGCTCACTCTGTCTCATTAAAGTTTCATTGTCCTCCACTCTCTCTTGTTTCGAGTAATGTTGCGATCGCTTTGTTAGCAAACAAACCCCTTCTCTTTTTCAGGACACCCTGACGTGCTGAGTCTGATGGCGGTGTGCGAAAATGAATCTCGCGCTCGAATAAAGTTTAACTTTCTACAACGGATGATCAGTCCCTGCGGACCGCCGCCGGAGAAGAACCCGCTCGACGATTGATCCAATCGATCTCGTTTCTTGCATACCTGGGCAAGGTTGTTCAAGTTGGGCCCAGCATCAAGCAAATGACCCCTGTGCCCAGCATTGAGCAAGGGGTTTTTGAAAATATATTGAAAACAGTGAGCCCAGCAGTGAGCAGACTCATCAGCCAACAGTCCAGTGACGGTTCAGGGTTACGGTAGTTTGCCCAGCATTATGCAATTGAGTTCGACCTTGCCCAGGTATGGTTTCTTGTACATCGTGACGTTTTGTTTTGCTGCTTTGCTCCAATTCATTATGAAACACTAATCGCCGGATGAGTTCATATCAACCGCCTTCGCACAACATGCTGCACATGCGAAATAATAACCATATCAACCATATCATAATAACAATAATAGAAATAATAATAACCATGCGAAATATCCGCGGCGATTTTTTTTGTTCGTCGCCTGCGCGTACTCTGCCCCGGTTCGTTGAAGGCATTGAAATGCCATTTGGGTCGTTTGTTTCAGTACGATTACTGATGAATGACTGAGGCGTTAGCCTGACGGACTTCCGTTCTGTCGTGATCGGTCATTGTTCATTGATACTCTCATTTGCGCTGAGTAGAAGTGCCCGTTTTGTGCCCTGGTAATTGAGGTCGTCACTGCAACTCCCTCTGGCATTGATTAAGCGCCGCAACAATTTGCTCGGTTGACGTAGGCTGTGCTTCTGGCTTCTATTGCCTTCCGCCCCTCCTGCCCTCTTTGATTGCCTTTTCTTGTTCGGTGGCTGACGCATTTGGACAAGGAAACCGTCTCGACCAGTAGTGCGACACGACACGCGTGCACTATGACAGACTGACAAATGCAGTCGTAAGCGTTCGTTCGTACGCTAATTGCCAATTGAGGAAATGGACTTGTAGCAAGGCGAAGAGTTGCTGTCGAAGTCACCGAAGCATCGCGCCGTCGATTGATTCGGTCATTCTCTGTGCTTAGCGAGTGGATCTCTCGACTTTCTTTCGCAGTCGCACGTTCATCGCCGAGTGCTCGTCAAAGCGAAAGTGAGGACGCTCTTTCAGTGCTCCTCGAATTGCACCGCGCGATTGCACGAATTGCATGGGCAGAACTCGACGGTGGGACGTTCCTTTGTTGCCGGTGTGACCGCGCGGTAATGAGATTGGAGGAGGACGCTTCGACCGCCCTTGGTGACAGGCAATTTTGCTGCCGTTGCCGCTCGATCGCTGCGTAGTCAAGGTAAGCTCTGTCCGCGCGATGCCTGTTGCGTCTCATCATGCACACCCAGCTGTCCCAGCGAGCTTCCCGGCCAGCCCGTGCGGCTTCGTCCATCTGTCTAGCGTTCGTGATTGACAGCTTTGCCTGAGTGGGCGCATGACCTCTTTCTTTCTCACTTCCTCGGCGCATCCTTGCTCCTTTGTTTCGGTGGCGCTGCCTAGCTCATTACGTGATTTTGCCGGATATGATAGTCACCTATGCCCCGGGGTCGCGTTCATCTGGCGCAGTTGATCGGCCGCGAGCTATTGTCAATGTGAAAGTGGAACACAGTCAACAAATGGTCGACTTTCGTCCGTGTTGCGCCGCGCTTACCTGTTGGGGGTCGAATCGATCAGCTAATGTCTTCACTGCCTCCCGGACGGGCGTTTAACTGTGGAGGACGGCCCCATCGGCTTCAATGGGCGCTTTCAGCAACCTGTGTTGCGGACGCCGCTGCGTGGGCCGTGTGCGTGTGCCCCGCCGATGCCGCCGACGACCGACCGAGTCGCCGCCGTCGTTGTGCGAACGCAACGGGGCAGCGCCTTAGCATGCCACGTGCTGCTGTTGCGGGAAGCGTCGTCATTCCAGCTCAGATCCGTTCAATGAGCTCTCTCCCTCTCTCTCTCTCTCCTGTCCTCAACCGATCTGAAAGTTCCGTCCATCCGCTACTTTTCCCATCTGATCATAAGCCAAGGTTGTGCTGTCCCGCTCCAAAACCCTCAGATTGTTGTTCTCTATCCTCCCACGTCCTTGCTCAAAGTGCTTTGTGAGATCGAATGAGTGCGTTCTTTGCTATTTTTGCAACATCTGTAGCGTATCTCTAGTACGATTACAGTAGATAACGGATAAGTGCAGAGCACGTGTTAATGCTAATGCCGGTTGGTCCCGATTCTCGTCTTCAGTACTTGATATACTATAAGAGCACGGATAAGTGCATGTCCCCCCGGATAAGTGCATGTCTAGGATAAGTGCACGTCTGGGCTAAGTGCAGCCTTTGGGTTGGCGCCCGAACATCTGCATATATCCGTGCTCCATTGTACGTCATACGGTAGCTTTTATATAGGTCCGATGTCTCAATTGCGCAGACACTTCGAGGCTAGTCGATCGCGTGTTTTACGACATCCTTAATACACGGCTGTCGGCGACCGGAAAAGGCGTGTCGGATTTGCGGTCGACTCGCGGCCGGATGTGTCAGGTGCTTGGACGAGCGCGGTGCTGGCAAAAAAACTCGACGACGCTCCTCTCGCTCCAGTGCACTCTGTCTTGCACACATGTGCGCGCGCGGCTGGTAATACGAGCAACTTTTAATTGGCGTCGCCGCAGATTCTAGTCACCGATGTAGCCGCCGGTCCGGCCAGCACAAACGCGCGCCTAATCAAGCTCGTCGAAACGCACAAAAGAAGCAAGATGGCAGGTTCCATAAACGACCAGGTAAGCGCACCCTTCGTAATTCTTTCGTCCGTAGATTGCACTGCGACCGCTACTGCTGATTAGCTAATATATCGAAAAAGCTTATGCTCTCTGCGGCGGCTTGCACAGACATTCGCGTCATCAGCAGCAGTCTTTTGGTCGCGAATGAAAGACTGTGAATCGCTCTAATAAAGAACTCGCGGAGCCGAGAATGGTCGCTAGTGCCCTTTTCTAGTAGCGTTGCCCCGACGACAGTAACACGGCGCGCCGCTGATCGAGAACATTTCGCTCCGGCCGGCCGTGAATGGCGCTGGATGCGGGCGGCTTCTGTCTGACCCACACGTAGTCGGTTCTTATCCGACATTATCGGTCGGCATTCCCTGCGGCGAGTCCGCACTCGGCCTTCGACTCGCCCCGCCGACTCCTCTTCCGGTCGGCCTATACTTGGCGCGTACGTCATGCTCCAGGTTAAAAGCGTCGATTAGCTTTTGTTCCATAGGCCGACGCCATCCATTTCAGTGCGTTCACTGCTCGTATTCGCGAAGTCCTAAACATCTCGCGTGCCCTCGTCCTGCTTATTAAATTAAATCTGTCGGTCAATGGCGTGGCGATGTCGACGACGACCGTGACTGCCGCAGAACGCCGATCCGGCATTTGCTGCGAACGGAATGTCGTCGTTATCGACTGTCAGTCGAGCAAGACGGATCATTCGGATCGCCGACTATGACAATGATTTAGTCGCTCGATTGAAATGTCATGTTATCGTTGGGGGGTCATTTGTTTGGACTGGATGATCAGGAATGCCCGAGCTTGCCGTCTGCTACTCGGAGTGCGCGGCTCCTCGTATTGGTCGTTAGGTGGTTGAGCTGTAACGTGCAGAAACCGATCAGCTTTGTCGGTGTTGCTTCCTTCGCCGCAAATTAAGTTAGATCGTGTCAGTTTCGCCCGGCTTTATGAATAAGACATGAGGTACGCGTCATTTTCTCTCGACGGTCAATTGACGAGACGGGCTGGGTTGAGGTGCGCGCACGGAAGCGTCGACGTGGGCACGTAGGATTAGTTATGTTGGTTGAGCTTTCAATGGAGAGCGAATAAGCAAGGGACCCATTCCATGCGCTACTCATTTGAGCTGTATCGTCGGTGACAAATGTGGCCTTCTGTGACGAAAGAAGGTGTCCCTAGTTGGCATGCCACGTGAATCTCCCAGCATCGGCGGTCGCGTGCTGCCTTCTGTGTCTGTGTGCTGCTGACGGCACTCATCAGACGTCGTGTGTGCTTGTTGAAGGTGGACGTCATGTTCGATGAGGTGGACGTCATCGACCACCACTGCCCGCGCAGACTGAACCGGTCGCTCGTCAACGAGAGCGACTGGGAGCAGATGCCGTTCGACAACGACTGTCTGCAGAAAATGTTCCTCCAGCTGCGCGGCCACCTCAAGCGCTACAGCGACTGGGAAGCTGCCGTCTACACGACCGTATACGCCATCATCTCGGTGCTGGCCGTCATTGGCAACGGACTGGTTAGTCGTTCAGTCGTAAAATCGTTCTTGTTTTGATGCCACGGCTGGCTGCGCACTTGCTTCGCTGGCACTGGGCAGTATCGCCGAGACACGTGTTGATTACACGCTTGCTCGAACAGTCGAAGATTGACGGATGGCTATTTCTGAGAGCAAACTTTGCTCTTCCAGGTGATATTCGCCATCCTGCGTAAGCGGGAAATGCGCACTAACCGAAACGTCTTCATCCTCAATTTGGCACTTTCTAATCTGACGCTCGGCCTTATCAACATTCCGTTCCTCTGGCTGCCGTCCATCGACTTCGAATTCCCCTACTCGCAGATCTTCTGCAAGTTCGCCAACGCGCTGCCCGGAAGCAATATCTACTGCTCAACGTTGACCATTTCCGTAATGGGCATCGACCGGTAACCTTTGACGAATACGAATAAAAAGCAGCGTTCCGCTAATTGGAATATTGCAGATATTATACGGTGAAGAACATAAGCATGTCATCGGCACGGAGGCGTTCTTTCCGCGCCATAGCCATCGCCATCGGCATCTGGCTCGTATCGTTCGCGCTGAGCATCCCCTTGCTCATCTACTACGACACCACCATACTCTGGGTCTTTAAGGTAAGAGTGCACGCCGAATGAACTCCCCTTGGACCCGCTTGCGTCATTCGAGAGCATACTCCATGCTTAGCTCGCAATTAGGCACTGTGACAACTGATCCTCTGGGCTACGCTCCCATCGGGGATTGCAACACCTGCCACGATTCATTCATTTCTCGCAATAATCACGTTCATTCAATGCATTGTTTACTTCTTTTCTTCGCAGGACGTGCTAACTACGTCGGCCAACGATCGGACTAAGACTGAACTCAAGTCGTATGGTTGGCGACAGTGCAAGCTCGTTATGGGCCAGGGTAAGGAGTTAGGCGATGGCAGCAAGGAGCAGGCCGTCTCGCTGGCCGTCAGCATTCTGCAAGTCGTCTTTCTCTACGTCGTCCCTATCATCGTCCTGTCCATCTTCAACGTCAAACTGACGCGCTTTCTCCAAGAGAATTCGCGCCAAGTAAACGTCCATCGGACTCGGGTAGTTGTGGAGCGAGCGGATAGCAGCAGCTCGCGAGTGATACCGTCGATGTCGCGCAGTGTGTCGCGCATGACCGACCACAGTCACTCGCTCTGCAACGGCCTGGAGCGAAACGGGTCCATGTGCAAGCAGAATGGCCGATCGGATTTCAACGGAGTACGTGTTTCCTCTGCTTCATTCCTCTATTCATTATTGCTTGCGAGGGATCGAAGAGCACAGGAGGGAGGAGACGAATTAGTGACAACATCAGTCGACCATCAAATTGAGTTAGTCGGGCTGCTATTTTCTGAGCGGCGCTGGGCTGAGCCAATTGTCGATGTAGTCTCGAGCAGCAACGATCGAGAACGTTTCAGCAGCATAAACCAAGCATTGTGACGTGTGCCAGCCCGGCGGTGATGACGGCGTCTGAGCGGAGACGGAGTCGGACGACGGCGCTGCTCATTGGCATGGCCGCGTCGTATGCCTGCCTCTGGTTCCCCTTCATCGTCATCACCTTTCTGCTCGATCTCAACGTCATCGACAGTCTGTTCGTCGATCCGGCAGTCGTCGAGCGTCTCGATCAGTCGTTCAAAGTCGTCTCGATGATGTCCATTTGCGTCAACCCGTTTCTCTACGGCTTTCTAAAGTATCCTCGCGCTCCCTGTAGGCCTAATCCAACGATTTGAATCTGTTTCAGTACCAACTTCAAGCGTGAGTTCAACGACATTTTCAACACTTGGATACGGTGCCGAAAGACTTCGCTGTCGCGCACCGGGTCGCGGTCGCGCGGCTACACCCAGGAATTCTCCAGTGTGGCGATGCCATTGAGGCACGAATCGGTCGTATCCACCGGGTCGACATTCGGACTGGCGGCGCTGAGGGCCTCCTTGCGGCGATCGTTCCGCCGACGCAACGAATCGAGCGCTAGTGTCGGTGGCGGGATTGTGGCTCCCGGCGCTCGAATAGCCGTTCTGCGGACGCCAGAGAAAACGCCACTTCGTGGGCAAAATTCGATGGACACGACCGTTCCGATGTTGCAAACACCCTCGCCGATGACGCCGTTGCCCACCAACGAGATCTTCTTCGAACGCGACGAAAACGTCAGCGCACTATGAGGTCGACTGACAGACGAGATCATTGCCGTCAGCGAGTCACATGACGACATCGATGAGCCAGCATGTCCGCTGGCGGCCTAATTGCTCAAGCAAAGATAGCAACGGTCACACCATTATTTCCCGACCGACGATCGTTTGTTATAACGCATCTCATACTCGTGTCGACCGCCCAAGACAAACACTTTTCTCCGTGCTACTCTATCTCTCTTTGATCTCTCTTTGCTGTTCTCAAATGTGTCTTGGTTACATTACATGCCATGTGATCAGTGTCATTCAGATTTTCGGATATTTCTGACGAAAAAGAAGTCACCGTTGAGAGTAGAAAAAATACTGTAGATCACTGTATCACACTAGTAGGAATTGGCAAATAATCAAATGGCCAGCGTGCAGCACTTGGCGGCGCCGCCGCTCTTCAGGAACTCTGACATGTCGACAGTGTAGACGGTGAAGCCGCGCTTGGTGAGCAGCTGCGCCGTCTCGTCGCTCCCGCTGGGCATGACGACGTTCTTGCCCACCACGACCGAGTTGCACGCAAACTTGGCAGCTTCATGCTCCGGCACCTGCAACGTCGTATTCATGGATACGGTAACAGTCGAAAGTAACAATCAATTATACCGGGATCAGTTCGATTTCGTTCTTCAGGTTGTGCAGAGTGATCGCATCGAAAGCATACGGATAGCACAGAGCCAATTCAGGACCGAGTGGGCAGAAGCACGTGTCGATGTGATAAAAGCTGCAGCGCGCAGGCTTACATTGCGTCGACAAAACAGAAGAACAGTTTGACACACCGCGGATCAATCAGTCGGCACCCGATGACCTTGAATGGTCGGTCATCCTTCAGTTCGAACGCTAGCTGCTCCAACGCGCGCACATCCGTCCGAGGACCAACGCCACAGAACAGCCGGTCGTCGCCGCGACCCGCCCACAGACCGTCGCCCGCGCCTTCAAAGTGAAGTCTAATGGCGCGCAAGCATCCAACCGCCCACCTTCAAACGGAATGTCCTGAGAGCCGGTCGTTTCGTAGCCATTCTGCTTGAACCATCGATCGTAGAAGAAGCGCTCTCCTTTGCGCTCAGGGAAGAAGAAGTTGGCCAGATAAGCGCGTTTGCCGCGCACCACCGCGGCGTTCGCCGTGAACACCATGTCGGGGTACTGCTCGGCTCCCTGCAAGCCATCTACCCTCCGTCAAACAGTAAAAGTAGGCGAGGGGGACCGACCGTCGGGTCCATCACTTCTACTTTGGCGCCGGCACGTTCAAGCGTTTGTCTGAGCGTGTCCCACTGCGCCTGGGCGCGCTTCACGTCCACCTTCTGCTGCATGGACATCCACGGGTTGATCGAGTACTCCACCTTGAAGTATTTCGGTAGACACATCAGAATCCGCTTCGTCATGGCTGACAGAAATTGGATTGCGTCGACTGCTGCAGAAGTACCGTTGTGTAAGCAAACTCAGACGCTGCCTGAACAATCTTTTCGTACAACCCGCTAACACCAGCAATCGCTAGTCAACGAGGCAAGTGAAAAATAAACAAGCAAAACGTACCGATAGTCTGGGATAGAGAAAATAATTTTTGTTTGTAGTCTTCAGCGCCGAACCGGAGGCAGACTAGCAATGTCCATCTAAATAAATGGCTCGAGAATGGAGCAGTAATAAAGACGTCGCCCGCTACACAAGAAATGGCGTGCATTCCGGTTTCTGGTTTCCTAATCTCTGGTTGATCAAATGTGCCCGGTCATATAAGACGCCCTAAACTCGCATTACGTCAGCATGCATCGGCCTGCGCAGTCGCATTGGAGTGTCGCTTTGCACAGTTATAGACGAACGCATCGTTTGAATGGACACCCAAATTGAAAAGCGGTATCGATGTTGAACAAAAAGAAACAATTGGATGGCCACCCGCGCCCGAAGTATCGCCGCCGAAATAGCAGCGCGCATGCTCCCACACCCGTTGTTATCAATTTGATGCGAGGTAATAAACCGATCGATTTTGATGTGGCGCCACAACATCAACAACGACGAAAACCGTTCTGTTTCGAAGCATTAGCGTCTCGCTGTACGGCAGTCTAGTCGGCATTTATTTTCAAGGCTTGATGACATTCAATACAGAGCTATTCTCAAATCAATCACAGTTCAAAAGTTAAAACAGTAAAGCTACGAGATACCATACAACACGCATGAGGGCGGGAATCGATGAAAGAAACGGTGCTGTTTGGTCGTGCATAAACGGAACGCAAGCTCAACTATACGAGACATTAGTTCGATGGCTGGTCCTGATTCGATATCATCAGACAGTTGTTTCGGGCGTCGGCGAGAGTTTGAAGCCCTTGAATCTGAGGGTGACGTTAGACTTCGGCTCGCCGTCGGTTTCGCTGTCGCTGCTGATCGGAATAATCCCGATGTGCAGCGTGGCGATGTTGTCGACACTGCGAGCTTGGATCAGTGCTTGTCCGTTGCCGGAGTCGGGCGCGAATCGAATGTTCCTGCCGCCGGGCAACATCCGGAACTC
>JAQGAX010001675.1:0-10498 GCA_034698105.1 Plectus exinocaudatus | reverse complement strand
CGCAGAACTTGAGTGCTGGTCAATATTATGCACAAACGCAAACCCCAAAGCTGCCACCGTGGCTGACTTTGTTCGCAACAATATGTTAGAAGCTAGAAAAATGTGAATTGGCACCTGTGATTCTCTAACCATTGATCAATAAGTTGATTCGAAAACTACGGGGTTTAATATTCGTTTTCAACATCCACTATCAAATTTCACTTAACAAATTTAGGACAGTATTTACCTAGTGAAAGCAAAATACTGTTGCTGATGCAATCAGTTCAGGTGCAAGGCATCAATTGAGTGGTAATTAGCTCACGTTCGGAGGGAGACTCTCGCGATTAGTTTCTACTTACGTCATTTAACATCACGATCAGTGGGCGTGCGCCTACACTTTTGGTTAACGATCCCTCCCCCGGTTTTCGGTAGGGCTGTCATGGGGACAGAGTGTTGTAATACACGTAGACGACGATACGGGGATGGGACTGAGCAGTAACGGGGAGAGCTGGATTGCTCTGTCCCCGTCCCCGTCTTTGCATCCTGATTTTACCCCTCCCCGATGTCATTTTTTGTTCTATTTTTTGTAATATCGTCAGAGCCTTACCTAAAACCGGGGATGAACCAAAAGTTGGGGGAACCCCCATCGCGGATAGACGAGCGGCGTGACGTGGAGCTAAACTAATTGCAAGAGTCTCTAGTAAACTGAGTTAATTACCACTCGATGATTGATGCTTTCACTTGGATTGTTTACAACAGGATCAGTATTTTGCTCTCATTGGGTAAATACTGTCCCAAAATCGATCGAGTCCAAGTGTGAATCAAGCATGACAATCCAATGAAATTTTTATTTTTTTTTAACCCGCTCGCACAAACCGACAAAATTCAAAATCGTTTTTAAATTATCAAAAATCTGCTTGAGGCGTCTTCGGTCTGTTTGTCAAACTCACTGTGAACAAGCGAAAGCTCTCTGAAAAGACTATCGGTCTGAGAGCCTGTCGATTTGTCGGAGCACTGTGATCCCCGCTTTAGCCATCATCTGGAGACAGAAGTATTAACTAATAAAGTTCCTGTGGGTGATTGCTCTACTGCCATATCCATTTGCTTTCATGAATGATATTGATAAACACTTCACCTGCGCAAAAATATATGTAATCTCCATATAAGAATGACGTAAATATTGTATATGAAGCGATTTTATCCATAGTACTGCTGCGTCTGTCCACATCTAAGCGTTTCAGTCAGAAGTGGTCGTGGGCAGACATGTAAGTGGGGGGAGGTCCCCTGCGAGTCTCCTGGACCCTCAAACTGGGGAAAGAACCTGATCCTTCCGGAATTCGGCTAAAATTTTGCATAATCAGGCAAAAACATTCCAATTTTTAAATTTCCGCTAATATCTTTTCATGATTATGTTCATTACAATATTGATCCTGATTATGTAAATTTTTTCCTGCACCCCCAACTTTTGACACCTGTTGCATGTATGGGCGTGGGATGTGGAGTATACACTCAAGAGGTCTCATACCCAGGGCTGCGCCAACGGCTGTGGTGACTGTGCTGAAGCACAAGGGCGCCGGAGGGCTCAAACCAGTGCTCGTCTGGTTACTGTATCTTTTTATTTAAACACAGATTACAGTCAGCGATTATTTTTAACTATAAATCGTACACTTTGTTCCATAGGCATACCCTATGACAAGCAGCGCACACAGAAACAACAAAAACGGACTTTACTTGCACAGCGATAGTATGCAAAACAAGTATTAAGTTGATCGAGCGATCGCAAATGACGCCAATAATTTTCTCGGTGATAAGATACCATTAAACTCGCAGTTTAACATGCGTCATAAACAGATTTTTGCTTTCTTCAGCATCTAGCTAACACTCACAGATCAAACTATTGAGTTGCCAGCAAATTAGAGAAAGTTTAAAAGAAGCAGAAACGGTCCATAGAACCGAAGCCGTGCCGTGCTGCGATGGCGGGCCTCTGCTTGACTTTGGCGACCTTCTCGGCATCTAGTCCCTTCATAAATGAATAAATGCAACAGCTGTCAAAAGTTAAGGGGTTTCGGAAAAATTTGCATAATCAGGGTCAAAAAATTGAAAAATCAAACAAAAGTCGATGGGAATTCAAATTTTAGTGCAAAAAATTGCCCTTTTTCGCCTGATTTTCAAGGGGCTCAAGTTTTTCCCGAGTTGGGGCAAGCTCCCCAACTTACATATACGGCTCCCTTCAATACTGACCGCTTTCGAGCACCCCACGCTACAGCACAGCTAGCTCCACAGATGGCACGGCCCTGCATAGAACCGTCGAGAGTACGAGATGATTTCGATCACACGTATCGTACATGGTATATGAGGTGGACGAACGCTCAAAATATTCCTCCAAAATGTGATCATGGAAACATCCAATCGATTAACAACATGATTCTGCTCGTATTGCCCGGTTTACAAATAAGGTATGCTTTTTCATTAACAGCCAAACCCTTTAAAGCTAGAGGACTCACGGCGCATTGGTGGTAAGTCACCAATGCACCAACAATCCAACTGATATCTCCCAGCTGACCGGTCTCCATCTTCAGTTGAAAAGAATAGCAGCCTGTGCGCACTTGTTCAAGACATGCCAGCAGTTCAAGGATGAAGTCGATTGTGAAGGCCGCAGGCATAATCATCTACAGTTTGTTGTTATTTGGCTTTCAGAATAATTTCAATACTCCTATCAAACACCCTTGCGTCAAGACATTTAATTTTTAAGGCGTTTATCCAAAACTTAAAGCGTGTTTCCTAAAATTTCGTAATAAGTGACAGCAATCTTCGGCAGGATTCCTTCTCATATTACAGAATTCAGAGAGAAAACGTTTGTTACCGAACCGTACCGTACTGTCAAAGACATCAAATGCGGAAGACCTGGAAAAAGCGGACCCTAGGACAGCGGGACAAACGCTAGGGAACTTACTTACGGTAACAGTGATACTGGTTGAGCAATATATAGCAGGCCATCCTTTTCCTTCTGTGCTTTATCAAAAAACGATACCTCTAACTTCAGGGTCTCCAGTCGCGGACAGAGTCGTGACAGACGTAATAACGCCGAACGAGTGCTAGCGTGGAGTTCAAGTGGAGCAATGTACCAAAAAGTGACCAAATTGCTCCAATGCTCGACCGGCAGCTGCTCGACTAAGGTCTCCAGCGAAAATTGAGGTTGTTCCTCGAAGGAAAGATTGAACAAATTTGTTGGATTTGGCAGTGCTGAGATGATTTCTATCAAATCACTGGTGTTGATATTTAGAAGCGTGCTGTTTAGCATAAGCTGTCTGATAGGTTTTCCGCGCAACGCTTTCTTGACCATCGCCGCAGTGACTACTTGTTCATTGGCTATCGGTTCTTTTTTTGACAGAATGCAAATTAAACAAGTCAGGGCGTGACACTCGCCAATAGTCGACCAAAAGTGCTCGGTCGATTCTTCCGCAAAAAAATTCATACCTCTCAGGTTCAAGGCCGTCAGAGAGTTCTTAAAGGCGCCTGCAAATTAAAGCGAATAAACGAAATGAAAATCCAATCATAGTGTCCCAGTTTCGTAAATCTTATCTTTTACTGTAATTTGCCACAAAGAAAATGTGCCGTCGTCTGCTAGCTATATAAAGGGATCATACACAAATACGAAACGTTTTTGGAGGGGGAGAGGATAGCAGAGGCCCCGTTACGCGAAAGTTACGCGATGACGTCATTACTTTGCTTAAACATAGGGAGGGGGTGTCGTTTTGGCTAAATTCAGCGTTACGAAGGCGTTACGTGAGGGCTCAAAAAAGTGTTACGTAATTTGTGTATAACCCTAAAGCCCGATAGATGGTCGACGGAGGGTCATTGCATCTCAGAATTCCGATTATACTTATTCATCTTATGCCTTCGCCTGTGTCGGGTCACATATAATGGAGTTAGTTCGCTGATAAAGGACGAATTCTCTCACCGATAAGCATGGAGCAATACAGAAACATGTCCTGGTCGGCTTGGCCTTCCAAATGCAAAGCAGAGAGTTTCGGTAACTGACAGGCGCCCAAATGCATAATAGCTATCGCCAACGAGGGGTACACATGGTCGCTCGTGCAATTCATCAAGTTGATCTCTTCCAAATGTCCACTGCGGGCAAGAATCGCTTCGATTGCAGTGGAAGCTGCCTGTAAGGATCATATGTCACAACTTCATGAACAAAATGCCAAACTGCAACAAAAAAATATGCAGCTGAAGACGGAGTGGGTAGCATACCTGTAACCAGAGGGTCTAGGGGGGTCGGACCCCCCTGCCCTGTCCCCCCCCCCCGAGAGAAGGTCCAGACCCCCTGGCCTCGGACACCCGTTACAGGTATGGTAGGTAGTGTCCCCCAGCATGCCTGTAGGTCTATGAAGTTTTGTGGTTCACGGAGTATTGAAGATTATTGTATTTATATAAAGAGGCTCACTCATCCCAAGCCAGCGAAAATTGCCCAATGCTTACCCGTGAACCCCTGAGATTTTCGCTCACGCGGGGTATCAAAGAAAATCATTCAATGAGGCTAACTAATCCCAATTCCTTCGAATCGCCCACTATTGACATTTTGCCCACCTTAATTTTGATCCGATCACCATTTATGCTTATAGTATGCTGATCCATAGTCACAATGCTCAGCTTCTTTATTTTAATCCATGTTTCGGGAGAGGTGGCCAAGCACTTGAATCTTCGACACACTCGTTCCAGTTGCAATTTTTCTTTCGGTGACGTTAAGAAAGAGAACACTTTGATTAAGGCGTCGCCGGAGCCGCTGCCAATCTTGGCTAACAAAAGTGATTCGCTACTAATTGCGACCGACAGATCCGATGAAACGTCTAAGCGAAGTCGCTTGCTTGATGGCGAAACTACTTCAGTGTTTGCCTGAGCCATTGGAATACCTAAATTAAAAAATTGTTGGACCTGGGGATGAGGGGGATGCGCCACTTCCTGAGGAGCTCTCACTTCGCGATGGAAATGCGGTTTCATCACAAAGTCCGAAGAGCTTGGGCTCACAGTGTGTTGGTTGAGCGTGGGGCAGTGGTGGGCGTTAGGGCATGGTGGGGTGTGGCGGCGCCTTCCCCCTATAGCGTTATAAAATTGGGTTTAATTGGGAAGAACCGAAGAATGCGAATGTGGATCGTTTTTTAACTTAATTTCTGGCTTTTTTTGCTAAAAACGTGACTTACGTTTCAGTTTAGCTGAACGAAAACTTCAGGTGCTCGCCGGTACACGTACGAGCTAGTAAAGAATTCGTCATTAGTCAAGGTAAGCAAAACACGCTTGAAGAATCACGCGCTCCTGCGCTTATTTGCGACGGGTAAAATGGAAGCGACGACGGCGGCTAGTGGAATAGGAAGGAGAAATCACTATGGACTGCAGAAAAGAAACGAGTAATAGAGCCAACAGAAGACAATAAAAAAACTCCTGGTACCAGATTTCCAATCAGCTCTGCGGCAACCCGTCGACAGCTATAATACATGAAAATTGCTCATAGCCATCTCTGGTCGCCAGCAGAGAAAATATTTCAGCGTTTAGTTTCCGCTGATGGAAGTCTCGTCTATCTCTTTAGGCCATAGCCGGAGCGAAACTCGGAATCAGCGGCTCCCGGGGATTCGTTGTGTTGGGGACAACAAAGAGTGATCCATTGCGATGGTACTGGCTGAAGACCGCGAAGCTGACGCGTTTCATCCGCGAAGCAGACGCGTTTCGTGGCCACCTTAAGAGCCGCAGCTGCAGCGAGCGCGATGGTGTAATGCTCAGCGAGTTTTTACTGTTTTTACTGCAAACTTTCCCGACAGCTTGAAGGAGAGGTGTGCACGGACGTTAACAGCTTCAACGAGTCCAGTGATGTGACGCCTACGTGTTCGCGCCTCATTCTTTTGGGGCCTGTCCGCTGACCATGTCGTTTCAGTAATTACAGCGTCACCTGTCGCCGATCCCGCGCCGCCTGTCGTTCGCGTGAGCCGGACGCAGGCGATCGTCGTCTCAGCTACTGCTACATGTGCTATTTTCAGTCGAAGGCGCGTCGCTCGCACGATTGTATCTGGCATCAAGCAGTTCGACCCATTGTATTGATGTGCAAATCTTCGATCAATTTTCATCAATTTTTCAGTACTTCAGGGCTTGCTTTGCAGATTACAATCAATGATAAAAATGTTCAACAAATACTATAGTTTGAGCAGTTCACATTTTAAAAAATCCACTTAATTCGACAGGAAACCAACGTGACACATCCAGTTACGATCAACAGTAGGCAGCAACAGCACAAACAGAGCGCACTCGCACAACGATATGAAGAGAAAACGCATTTATCTCGTGCGAGGCTCATCATCATAGTTAGCATAACAGATGGTACGACCCTGCATAGAACCATCGAGAGTACGAGATGATCTCGATCACACATGTCGTGCATAGTATGAGGCTGACGAACGCTTCAAATAATCCTCCAAAATATGCTCATCAAGCAGTCGAAGCGGTCACCAACTTGATTCCGCTCGTATTGCCCGGTTTACTGATGAGAAATATATTTTGAATAACAGCTGGAGACTTTAAAGGTTGAGGAGACACGGCGCATCGGTGGTAAGCCACCAACGCACCAAACAACAAAGTGGCTTCTTGTTGAGCGATTACCGCTTGGAGTTGAAAATTGCAGTCTGTGCGCACTTGTTGTTGAAAAAATGCCAAAAGCTCAAGAACGAGGTCGATTGCGAAGGCCGCAGTCATATTCGCCTATAATTAATTTTTTTATGACTTTTAGAGTAATGTCAATAAATTCAAGACAAGCGCTGGCGCTACATACTGTGCCAAAGAAATGCTGCTGTCAAATGCAATTGCTTTTTTCATTTTCAAGATGCGTCACGCAATACTTACAATAAATCGAAATTGGTAACATTTTCTTGTAAGTAATATTATCGTCGTTCGAATTCGCTTTGATATGTATCATGTTTTAATAATATTCTGAGAGAATAAGCTTGTTATTATACCGCAATATTATTGAAACATGAAATAAGGTAACGGTAATATTGGTATAGCAATATTTCACAGGCTGTTTTGTTTCCTTTTATGTTTTAAACGCACAAGGGCCTTTAATAGAACAAGGAAAAACTATACCTCAATTGTCAGGGATTCGAGTCGCGGACACAGTCTTACCAACCGTAATAACGCCAAACGAGAGCTAGCAGTGAGTATTAGTGGGGTATACCAAAAGCTAGCCAAATTGCTCAAATGTTCGGCCTGTAGCTGCTCGATTAAGGTTACCAGCGAGTACTGCGGTTGTTCGTCGAAGGACAGCTGGATTAAATTTGTTGGATTGGACAATGCAGAGATAATTTCCACCAAGTCATTGGCGTTAATATTTACAAGCTTGCTGTGTAACATAAGACATTTAAGAGATTTTCCTTGCAACGCTTTCTTCACCATCGCCGCAGTGACTACTTGTTCATTGACTATAGGTTGGTTAGTTGACCGAAAATAATTGAAAGATGTCAGTGCATGACAATCGCCAATCGTCGACCAAAAGTGCTCGGTTGATTCTTCGGCAAAAAAATTCATACCCCTTAGGTTCAAATGCTTCAGAGAGTTCTTAAAGGCTCCTGCAAATAAAGCAAGTAAATGAAATGAAAATACATTTCCGTAAATAAGTAAGTGGGGGGTATCCAGGGACATGGACCGGCCCAAATATGAGAGAATGGTCCCCTTTCTCATTTTCGGCCTCCGGCTGAAAAGCAAAACTTACACCTCCCCTTCACTTTCGACACCTGTTACATATCTGCATTCAAGGTGACCTTTTGCTAAATCTTGTCGGGTATTTACTCACAAAGAAAATGTGCTCTCTGATAGCTATGGAATCCCAATAGTTGGTTGGTGGGTTATTGCATCTCAGAAATTATATCCATTTATCTCAAGCCATCACCTATGTTGGCTGCATACAATAATGTTCGGGTACGGATGAAAAATGAGTTTCGCACCGATAAGCATAAAGCTGTAGAGAAACATATCCGGGTCGGCTTGGCCTTCCAAATGCAAAGTAGAGAGTTTCGGTAACTGACTGGACCCCAAGTGCGTAATAGTCATCGCCAACGAGCGGTACACCTGCTCGCTCCTGCATTTAATCAAGTCGATAACTTCCAAATGTCGACTGCGCGCAAAGATCGCTTCGATTACTGTGGTAGCCATCTGAAAAGACCATATGTCACAAATGCATGAACCATGCTCTGAACTGCAAACAAAAATTTCGCAGCTTAGGGCGGAGTAGGTAGTGTCTAACAACCTACCCATGGGCCCAGAAATTTTGTGGTTCACGGAGCATTGAAGAATTTTCTCTCAATGAGGCTCACTCATCTTCAGCCCGCGAAATTTGCCCACCATTGACACTTACCTTAATTTTGATCCGATCGCCGTTTATGCTAATAGTGTACTGGTCTACGGTCGCAATGCTCAATCTTTTCATAATAATCCATGCATCTGGAGAAGCGGCCAACCATCTGAATCTTCGGCACACAAGTTCCAATTGTAACTTTTCTTTCGGCGACGTCAAGCAAGAGAACACTTTGATCAAGGCGTCGCCGGAGCCGCTGCCGATCTTGGCTAACAAAAGTGATTCGCTACTAATTGCGACCGACAGATCTGAGGAAGCGTCTAAGCGAAGTCGCTTGCTAGATGGCGAAACTACTTCAGTGTTCGCCTGTGCCATTGGAAACCTAAATTGAAAAGATTGTTGGACCTGGAGATGAGGGGGATGCGCCACTTCCTGGGAGCGCTCACTTGGCGATGGAAATGCGTTTTCATCACACAGTCCGAAGAGCTTGGGCTTTACAGTGTGTTGGTTATGCGTGGGGCAGTGGTGGGCGTTAGGGCATGGTGGGTGCGGCGGCGCCTTCTCCCTATTGCGGGAAAAAATTGGGTTTAATTAGGAAAGAATGCGAGTCTGGACCATTTGGGAACTTAGTTTCTAGCTGTGCTCGCTAAAAAAAGTGACTTACGTTGCAGTTTAGCTGAACGACAACTTCAGGTGAGCGCAGGTACACGTACGAGTTAGTAATGAATTCGTCATTAGTCAAGGTAAGCAAAACACGCTTGAAGAGTCACGCGCTCCCGCGCTTAGATGCGACGGGTAAAATGGAAGCGACGACGGCGGCTAGTGGAATAGGAAGGAGAAATCACTATGGACTGCAGAAAAGAAACGAGTAATAGAGCCAACAGAAGACAATAAAAAAACTCCTGGTACCAGATTTCCAATCAGCTCTGCGGCAACCCGTCGACAGCTATAATACATGAAAATTGCTCATAGCCATCTCTGGTCGCCAGGAAAGAAAATATTTCAGCGTTTTGTTTACGCTGATGGAAGTCTCGTCTATCTATTTAGGCCTGTCGCGAACGCGATGAGAAAATTTGATGTTAGAGGAAGGCTCGTTTAATCATGTCAACCAAGTAATGGCTGGCGCCCATGTTTTATAACCGCTATTGACGCAAGTCGCGTAAGATAAGGGTAACCAATTTTCTCTGACGAAATGAACAGTATTATTTTGCTCCGATATTGCGTTCGATAATCCCGACATGAAGTAGCGTAGCGCCTGCCCTCCCTCTCCTGGCTGGTCAGACCCCCCGGTTGACCTCAGACTCCCTTTACGGGCATGGATGGAAGCCTCGGTCTATTTAGGCCGTAGCCGAAGCGAAACGCGGGATCAGCCGTCGTCGCCGGAGCTGTATTACCTGATATGTTGGGAACTACTTTACTATTGTTCATTATGATATCGGTAAACGACTGCGCCTCACGCGAAGCAGACGCTTCATATGGCCACCGACCCTTCCCTTTCATTAATTCTGCTTTAATTAGCAAGAGCGGGGTCGGCGCAGACTCGGCGCAACCAGTCTTTCGCTTGTGCATTATGTTTGCGCCGATCAATCGTCGCGTTGGAGACCTCTGCAGTCCGTAATTTCGGTGCATGCAATTAATTGTCAATCATGGATGCGTTGCTCACACGACTGTATCTTGCTCCATCCATTGTATTGCTGTATACATCTTCCATCAATCTTCATTCGTTTATCAGTGTTGCAGCCTTGTGCTCGCTCTACAGATTGCGTTCAACGATAATAATGTTAACAAACAGTTTACGCAGTTAAAACAATAAACAATCCACTTAATTCGACAGGAAATCAGCGTGACAAATCCAGTTACAAGCAACAGTAGGCAACAGTGACAGAGACAGCGCACTTGCACAACGAAATAAAGAGAAAACGCATTTAAATCGAACGACGTAGTAGAGAGAAGGATCCAGCCTAAGTACGCTTTGAACTCGGTCGAGGTAGCATGTGTATGCGGATATGTATCAATATATTGGGTCAAATTAGAACAACAGTCGATGATGCCTCTGGACCAGACCTGGGCGTGGGGGTACGGGGGGTACGTACCCCCCCAGCCACCTCCCCCCAGCCCGGGTTGTATCTTTGGTCATCGGATTCTGGGGGGTACAGAAATTTTTACGAAGGTAAGGGGGGAGTA
>JAQGAX010001674.1:0-10499 GCA_034698105.1 Plectus exinocaudatus | reverse complement strand
ATTCGCCGAATTCCTCGACACGCAGGAATTTATCAACGGTGCTAGAACGCCCGATTCGCCCCTCAGTTTGTACGAAGGCTGGGCGGGCACTTTGTGCTATTTCGTAGATCTGTCACATCCATTGAAGGCAGAATTTCCATTATTTCCTGTCATATTTTGAGCAGCTGCTGTACCAATGAAAATTGCTTGTTTCTCGCCATGTTGATCAAATACAATGTATCTCGGAATAATTAATATTTATTTTTACACAAATGTTTCTTTTTTGATAAGAAAAATGTCACCTGCACGTATTACTATTTCATTGATACCATACTGCCTCGATTAGTTTCCTCATTGGTCCAGATTAAAGTTTCTGTCAATTACATGAATTTTCTCTAGTCAGAGGACAATGAGCTTTCGGCTACATGAATTCATGGAGCCGCGAGGTTCTATTCGGGGCAGTATCGTACTCACTGCAGACAGCACGCAGCTCATTCGTATGAGTCAATGTTAGTTGTATGAGAAATATGCACATGAGACGATATCTACAATTAGAAACACTTGCTGGCGAAGCAGGCACAATAGGCAAACAACTGATTAGTGGTATCCGTTACCGTATCGCGCATGGCCATCACCATTGCTGAGTGGGGGCTGGCTGCGCTTGGCGTCGAGGCTCTCGCGCGACCGACTCAGACTGCCGAACCAACCCTTCTTCTGCGCTTTGGCCGCCACTTCGCGCTCCCGTTCGGCTCGGATGTTCTGCCGGTAGTATTCGGTGGCGTCGTAGCGCCGACCGCGTTGCAACAGCTCTGCCGAATCGACTTGTCGAGGCGAATGCTGCTTGGGCAGGCCGAAGTGGGCGTCGTAGGCCGAAAGCCTCGAGTCGTGCACGTACTTGTGCACTCCGCCGCTCGACGTCGAATCGAACGAGGTATTCATAGCAGCGTTCTGCTGTTGGCGCTGTGGCTGCAATCATTTTTTAATCCTCATGACATCGACTATTATTAAAACTGAAAGTGCCAACCTCGAGCCGACGTATGCGACGTTCACTGGGACTGATCGGGTCGTGGTCACCGCCATTTCTATAGTTGTAGTAACTGCGCTGCTGCTGGTTGTGCGCGCTCGTGTCCACCGACAGGGCGTTGTAACCGGCGTTCAACAAATCTGCGGCACCAGCGGTGTAGTCCGGATTTGGAATGAAAGGTCCATCGGGGTCATCGTAGCGAGGAGCGGACGCTGAACGACTCGGTCGATGTCTACCGATCTGCTCACGGCGTTCGTGCATCTCGCGTTCGGCGCGTTGCGCTTCGCTTTCGAACATGGCCGCCTTGGATCGGACATTTGACCGAATCGCCTCCAATTCTTTCCTGCTGTTGTCCGGGACGAGTGTCTGTGGAGCCGAGTACATTCCAAAGTACCGGTTAGCCCTTCTATCATCTGGTTGAGATTGAATGCCGCCGTTCGTTTCTGAAATATTTTCGTTGTTTGGCACGAAAACATTTTTATCATTTACCGATCGTCGTCGATTCGGGGATCGATTCTTTGGAATGGGCTGTTCGGGAGTCGGCTCTGCTGGTTCGCATTCGGGAGTCGTCGACGCCTTCGCGTTGCATGCGCGTCTCCAGGTCGTGCACCCAACTGAAGTCGATGTCGCTCATGTCACCCGCTTTGATATTCGCCGTACTGGGCGTCAGTGAGCCGTTCGAGTCGTACTTGCGTTGTTCGGGCATTCTTGTTCTCAGCCAACTCGATTCTTCGTTCGTTCTTATGGCTGAACGAGATATTTCACCGTTCAGCGTGCCGAGCGGAGATGGAGCGATGCGGCGCGCTCCCGATCTATCATCAAACGACTGCTGATGGTCGATACCGTGACCATTTTGCTTGCGATGATAGTCGTCGAGCGGTTCGTCTTTGCGCTCTACCTTGGGTGTTGACTGGTCGCTACCGATGAAACGTCGATCGTGGTCGGAGATGTCGAATGAGCCAGTTTCGATCAGACGCTTCTTGAACTCGGGCAGCTTTTCGTCGTACTCCTGGTAGATGGGCTCCGACTGGTTGTCGGCGCGGCCGGGCGGCACTGGCACCAGACGGACGTTGATGGTTTCCTGAGCAACGCAAGGCGGCGGCGGCCAGTTTCGCTGGGGCTGTCTGGCATTCACCTGGTCGGAAACATCAATGGCACGCCAGGCGTCTAACGGTTCCAATTGTTTGGGACGCTTAGGTTTCCGTCGTGGGATGACATCGTTTACGACCGCCGTCAATTCCGCCTCTCGCGCAGTGTCAATGCCCGAAGACGGCTCCGTAGAAGGCGCCGAGTCTTTCCGCATGTCCGGCTTCGATTCAAGGATCGTGGCCGGTACCGTCTTCGTTGCCTGCGGCAATTCCCGTTTTGGAAACAGTTGAGCATTCCTGTCCAGTATAGTCTGCGCTTCGAGCGAGATTTTCAACGGCGGCAGAGCTCGTTGCTCTACATCGTGCTCATCGTCGAATTCATCGGTTGTTTCAGGTGATTCTTGCAGCATGTCAATCGGCATGTTTTCCTGTTCTGCAGCCACTTCTGCGGTGGCGATTAATATTCTCTGTCGCTGAGCTTTGAGTGTTTCGTAGATAATTGCCTGCTGATCATGGGGAGGATCGTCTTTCTTGACCAGTGACCCGGTCATTAACAAATGAGCCCCTGAATCGGCGGAATTTAACTGTCGCTCTTCTTCAAAATGGGTCGCTTCTTGTCGACTACGACGACTTCCCTTGCCCGACACGCTGCTTTGCACACTGCGCGGCGGGCCGACCGAATCTTTTTTCTTCTCCTTTTTTGAGCTGCCTTTAGCCGACGCTGTCGTGCTCTGTTGATCGACGCCAGGCGACGGGAAGTTGTGCATTGTCCAGAATAGTTCCGATTGCGACCCATATGCGCGGTTGGCAGCCGACGGTAACATTTCCGTCACTGCACATTGATCAGCAAGGTTGCCAACGCTCTGCGCGCGGTAAGGCTGGCTGAATGGCGAGTATCCGGGCCTGGCAGGGCCGACAGGATACATCGGTGGTGGATATGGTCCGTATGGACCCATGGGACCAGGAAACTCGCCCAACGTCGGAAATGAGCCGCGCTTCATTAATTTCTTCTGCTTCTTTTTCCATTTTTTCATCTTCTTGCTGTCAAAGCAGTCCGGTGGAGGAGGACCAAAGAATGGGTCGAACGGCGGGGGCATGAAGCCCGGCGGGGGTTGATTCATTGGTGGATAACCAAACGGTGGCGGTCCAAAATTGACAGAATGTGGCGGTAGCAGAGTGTGATGTTGGTGGCCAGGAGGCGCATTTCCGAGGAAAACTGCCTCGTTCAGAGACAGTCGCGAACCGCGCAGATTGCGAGTGCGCGACTTCGGATCAGAGTCGACGCCGGTGAAATAGCCTGAATCGCTGGTTCCCGGCTGCGAGTTCTTGTTCGGCGAAGATTCGGCACTGAGTCGCAGCGGGCTCGTCTCTGACGGCGGATTATGCAGCGCCGTTGACGACGACGCGCGCTCCTGCTGCGTTTTATGTCCGATTAGTCCGTGGCCATTAGCACCAAATTTCGAGTCGTCTCTCAGCGCACTGCCATTACTCGAGCTGTGTGACCGTTGCCGACCGTATTCGTGAGGAGGCGGCAGTCCGCCGGGGTATTGTCCGACCGACGGAAACGCTGGATCGGGCTGCCAGCTGAACGACCGCGCTGTTGGATTCCCGCTTCTCGACGTCCCTTGTCCTGTCGACTTGTTGTTGCCCATCTCTAAATGCAGAAGGGCGATCAAGAGACTGAGAAATGGACGGAATGTTTTTAAGAGCGCGCCGCGTAGACAGTAACAACGGTGTCGATGGCTCCGACAGTCGGCGGAGAAAACCTGCCGGCGCGTCCTTGCTGCAAACCGTCAACAGTCGGAAACACGCATCGTCTGGAACCCAGCACTCACAGCGCTGCACAGAGCGCATTACCACTGGCCGTTGACAAATGTCATTCGCCGGCCGAGACCAGTTCCAAGGGGCTCAAGAGGCGGGCGACCGTGATTCGCAACTGGCTGATACGGGTGGGCCGGGCTGGTCGGCGAACAACGCCGCGTATGTGATCCCTCACCCGGCCGGTTCGTGCGGATGACCAATGGACGAATATGAGCGACCGACCGATGACAGGATCGGCGTCCAGCGTCGGTCGTCGACGGAGCTGACGCGCACGTATCGCATCGACCGATCAGAGGGCATGGCCCGGCCAGCGCATAATTCCGCGATTCCCCCGACCCGACCCCCTCGCTTGGCCAAGGTTGCGCCGACCCGGTCGCGTCAAAAAGTCGCCGCACACGCAGTCCTGGCCCGCCTGCGCTCGCCAGCAACGGATGCCAATCGTCCACAGCAAACACGACGCCGTCGCGCCCGCGCGTCCGTCGCTGAGCCGTTCAGCCACGGAACATGCGCCGAAATGATAGGAGAGGTCGTATTGTCGGGCGGCGTCGAGCGCGGACCCTCAACCATCACCTCGCGCCCGCTAAGGACCCACTGCACCTTTGTGGTCGACCCACCGGGCCGATCTGTTTGTCATACGCGTGGCCGTTATCGGAGCGGCGGATCGACGCACGGAAGGAATCGACCGAATTCGCTGCGAGATGCGATGCGGATGGAGCGCGCAGAGAGAGGGAAGGGCGGTCAGTTCACTACCCTTTGCCGGCGGCCACTGATGACCTTGCTACGCCAACGAATCCCATCTCTTCCCGCCCGCCCGTCGCGCAGTGCCACCGCCATTGTTACTAGACGCCAACGATTTTCCTCATTCACTCGTGTCATGCTTGCTTGCAGCGCCAATCGATCATCATCATCATCGATCATCAATGGATGTCACTCACATCCAACTACATTCATAAGCAGCGTACGGTATGAGCAGTACGGCGGCAAAAATAATAAAATATTCAGAAACAATTGAGGTTCAATGCGTCAGAAGATGGCGGGGAACTTTTGAGCAGCAAGCAGAACGCAGCAAAAATAAGTGTCTATTCGAGTGCATCTTTTTCTCCGCCGGGTATTTCTTGCATTTCTCGCTCCTGAGCGCCACCAGCGCCTCCAGTGCGTCCTTCGATCTCGTCGATGGTTTCGGGCAAGGCACGGCCGTTGGTCTCCGGCAGCAGCAGGGCGACGATACCGGCCACCAAAGCCAAAGTACCGAATGGCAGAATAACGGATAGTGGACCGTATTTCTTCTTCTATACGAGAAACAATTGAACGGATATGACAGCAAAAGAAGCAAATCGCCTACGAGCCACATAGTCATGAAAGACGCTGAAACACCGCCGACGCGTGCGATCATTGAACAGACGCCCATCGCCGAGCTCCTGATCACCGTCGGGAAGAGCTCGGGGGTAAATGTATAGATCGTCGCGTACACCCCCGTGATAGCCGCCTTGGTGATCGAGTACTGCGGAACGAAAATCACCGCTTTGCCTGAAAATTATTCAATCGGTCTCATCGAATGCAAAAGAGCGAGCGAACTGGGCTATTCATGTTTGCACTTACTCACATAGAACCTCGCTATAAGCCACAATGAGTGCTCACGGTTGCATATGCGTAGGGTTGCCAGATGTGCTACTTTAGGTAGCGATGTACTCCTTTGGAGGGGGTCCGTACTACTAGGAAGCGTACTCCTGAGGAGTACGCCAAAAGTGCTACTTTTGATTCAGATCGTCCTATTTTGCTACTTTCTCAACAGAAACAGTGCCAAATTTTTGCCTGCGGCGCTGAAAGTACGTTAAATTTGCATCTGTGACATTTGAAAGGGGCAAAACAACCAATATTTTGAGCAAAACATACTATTACAGCTAAAAAAATCTCGCGTCCGGCTGTGCCAAGGGCCCTTGACCGCGCCCCTGGACCCTCAGCCGATTTCGTTCATGTGCTATTTTCAAGCCAATTAATACTGGAAAATGCACAAATTTTCACTATGCATTGTAGAATTCCTCAACACTTTTTTACCCCTTTCAGCCGCCTCGGATTGTGTGTACTACTTTCGCATTTTGGATATCTGGCAACCCTACATATGCGAGGTGCAATGATGAAAAGAGATACCTTCGGGCAGCACGAGGTTGCTGAATATGCACAAGCCGGCGGTGAATAAACCACCGACAAGCAGCGGCTTGCGACCGATACGATCGATGAGGTTGTAGACGAGCACTAGACCTGGAATTTCCATCACTCCTCCTAAGATAAACATCAAATAGAGGTTGCCGCCCAAGAATGTCGGATCCATCGATGAGCCGTAGTACACCATGCTGACAACCGGCCTAAATTGAAGCAACGGTATTTAGAGTTGTAATCTGTGAAAAGAAACAGCTAGATAGTTTTCTACCAGATGATGAAAGCGCAGAGCGACCGTCTGCGCATCATGGGCGTGCGTATCAGATCGAAGAAGTTGTACTTGCGCTCTGCCCCACTCGCATGAGTCGGCTTCTCGGTCCGTTCGATCTGTTCCCACCATCGTTCGGGCAGTTGTTTTTTGTTCATTCGCGCTGCCTTCTGCAGAATTTCGTCGGCTTCTGCGAACTTTTCAAGCGACACCAACCATCTGGCGGATTCAGGAACAATCCTTAACAAGGCAATTCGTGACTCGGGCGAATCGGAACTATAATGCGTCTACTGACCACCAGTACGCAAGGAATACCAGTGCAGGCAATGAAATCGCCAATTGCAGGTACTGGTACTAAAAAGCAGAGAACGACTAATTGACTGAATGAGAGCGGAGATGTCGGCTTACGTCACGGATGAAATAGGCGATTAATCCGAGCACGATCTGACCGATGGCAAAGAAGACTCCGGTGATCACTCCGGCCAGTTTCCGCACCGAAGGACCAAGCAGCTCCATTCCTGAAAAACAGGTGCTGGTCACCTGGCTCAGCTATCATCGCATGTTACTAGTACCAATTACAACAGCAATGACAAATATGCCAGGATGAGCAAAACCGACGCCGATTCGAAGAAGTCCGAAGGAATACCAATTGGGTACAATGGCCATTATTGCTCCAGATGCAATCTGTAGCACAATGGCAATGAAGAATACTTTCTTGCGGCCAATACTAAATTGAACAGCGAATGTAGCAGAAGCACAACGCTGCTACAAAACTAATTACCGGTCGCCAAGAAAACCGAAAACGAGTGATCCGAATAACTGTCCAACGTAGTACATCGACTGGACAATCGCCTTGATGTAACCGCGATCGCAAACGATATTCCACTGCAAATAAGGATTTTTGATGAAACTGCTGTCATAATTATTGTACCCGACTGATTGCCGAGTTGGAAATTTCCGAATTGTCGTAGATGTAGCCATCACTGCATTCCTCGGTTATATTTTTGTCATTCGGCTCTTTGTATCGAAGGCAAGAATCCGGCACGCAGCGAGGTTCTTTAGAGGAAGGTTCCACATAATATGGGCACGCAGCGAGGTTCCACCGTATATAGGCAGAAGAATTGTCGGAGTACAACGCGTCCTCCAATGATCCATCGTCAAGCGTTCGACAACTGAAATTACTCATCAGTCAGATGGATTGGCACACTTCTGCAGCAGCGAACCGATGTGGCTTATCCGCGGCCGTGAACGTCCAGGACAACGCGTGCATGGCGGTGAACATCGTCGGCAAGCATACCAACAAGAACTGCAACTTCTGGTATCTCCCGAACTCGCCAAGATAAGTGTACAAGAGCTCGTCGAACTTCATGCTGAATTCTCCACCGGGAGTCTTCCTGTGTGTACGAACTGAAACGAGCGTAAGTACGCGTGTGAAACGTACTATGGTGCACGCGCAAGCACAGCCGGCTTTTTTATTACAGCAGTATTAGCAGTATCAGCCCGAACAGTCAGCGGATTGGGCGGCCTGTAAAGCAAGCTGAAGGTATAGTCGTAACAGGTGTTACAGCCAGCTGAATATTAGCCATCTCTGCGGTGTCGTCGATGAAAAATCGATGGCGCCAACTGAGCCACTGGCAGTCGGCAGTCGTGAGACCGCAATGAACGTCATCCGTCTATGACACCGCGCAACTGTCGAAGGAATGCCGAACTGGCCGACGTAAAAACGACGACTTGATGAAAGTGTCAAGTATCATGTGAACCAATTTATCGCAGACAGACACGGTCCTTTTACTCAACAGTACACAGTACCAACATCAGTCGCACCATATTGGACGAAAAAAAACTCAACAGTAACTTCAATTGATAACAACAGGTGGAGGATGTCAGAAACGACGGCGCGTCCAGTCGCGCGGTTGAAAGTGCAGCTTTGAGGGGTCGATGCACACGCGTCGTTTGCGTTTCGCTCTTTCGTGCGCTTCGAGCAGTTCTCTGGTCAGCACGATCACGTACTGCCCCTTGTAGTATTTGTACAAGTTTAGATGTTGCAGAGTAGATATGACATCCTCCTTGCGGATACTCGTCTCTTCCGATAGCTCTCTGAACGGTCAACATGGATAAAATAAAATTGGCAATCGCAAGTGAGCTTACATGACACTTAGGTGCAGCCGGTCACCGTTAGGACTATCGAAACGTAGTCGGTGTTGGAGAAGTTTGTCGAGAATGGTCGTCGACCAGAAACTGCGATATGACAGCAGACCGAGATCGGACAAGGGCTTCTCGGGCGAACCAGTCTTGCCTTCGCACTTGGACAGCTCATAGCTGAACTCGATCAACAAGCGACCGTAGCCTTTTTGCTGATATGGCGGCAGCACTAATATGCAAGCCACATTGTAGTCTTCAGCGGACTCTTTCTCCTAGAAAATCGATCATTGACACGACTGACACAATTTGACAATTTAGTAATCTATCACTCACTTTCGAAAAGTAGCCGACGATGTGAAAACCTGCAATACAAATATGATAGAAATGCCAGAAACAAATCGAATTCAAAGAAAGCAAGAGTCACTAAATTTTTCAACCGTTTTTTATAGTTATAGAATTGACCCTTGAAGCAGCAAATAACACTAACTCGCTACGACTCCCGCTAAAAATGTGGCTCTGTGTATGGGCGCATTTTATTGTTTAAAGAAAGCACTGAGGAATTACGATTACTCATAAGAGCATCCGTTACCTCGATCGTCCTGTTCTGTCATTACATAGAACAGAAACGGATCGGTGTCGTAGTAGAGCGTTTTGTGGTCGAGGAACAGTTTCGCCAGAAGACATAAATTTTGCGCGTAGTTCTGAAAAATGCAAATACACGCTAGACTTGTCACTTGTCAAATAAATTCAAACACCAAAGTCCAACCTTGTTCTTTCGACCATCAATTTCGAAGAAAGAGAGTGTTCCCGATCGATAAATTTCATTTCCAGGCGGATGTTTTAGTGTGCATTTCGTCTAAAAAAGAGCGACAAGTCGCATTTGCTGAAGACACAGTCGCCTGCGAGCCACCAACCATATGTCGTTCGAGGCATTTGCGACTTTTGACGAACTTGAGACAGAACTCGCACAGGAATATACAGGGCAGAGAGGTCAACTCGGGCGGGTAGGGCGAGAAGTACCACGGCTGCATACGGAAACGTCCCAGCTCGATCATGTCAACATTCCTGATTCTCGTCAGCGCATCTTCGCCCTGATGCAGGGACATAGAGCCCGTCTGCCTCGGCAGCTGCGGTGTCGTCGACAGATTGGCTGAAAGACATACACGGGTAACCCTTCGTACACAGCGAGATTCACGCAGGACAGGCTAATAAATTGCCCAGAAAATGGGTTGGACATTTTTGAAACTTACCCTTATACAGTCGAACCCGGATGTAAGAGCCGGCAGGGGAAATCGAAAAATGGCTCTCACGTCCGGGTTCAACTGTATGTGTATTTTTTGGACCCCAGCCGATTTACTCGTGCGCTTCGCACACTCGCGGGTTACGGTAGGTTGCCCTGCACACAGGACATGCCAAAACCTTCCCCATGTATGCTGAACTACGCACAAATACTTCGACGTCGATCAAATAAACGCGCTCAGTGCTCACCGAGCATGGCGGCGACATTGGCGGGCGTGGCGGTGCTGACAGAAGGGGCCGGCGTCGGCGGATTGCTGACGTCGGACACGTCGGCCGAGATGACTTCGCTGCTGCTGAGCTGCGTCTGCGCCTTCCGCTTGCGATTCTTCTTGACGGGCGGTCCTTGCAGAGAACAGTCCTTGTCGGGAGTGGAGGCGCGCGAACTACACGCCGTCTCTGAAGCGGCCTTCGAAGCCTTGGCGGTCTTCTGTGGCAACTGCACGCTGTCCAATCTCAAACTCTCTTTCGGCACCCATTCGTCCAAGCGGCGATTGACTGAACAAATATTATTTGCTACACTCAATCACTTTAGGAAGAATACGCACAGTCGATGTAGTGCACATAAAACCTTTGTTCGCCGCCCGGATCGGCCTTGATCGAGAGAATTTCGGCGTCGTCTGAAACCGATGTCAAGTCACATCGATCCCTTTGGGATGAAAGTTGGCGTCTTACGATACTTCTCCGTCCCCGACATGCGCACCGGGAGGCGGCAGCCATCCAT
>JAQGAX010001673.1:0-10503 GCA_034698105.1 Plectus exinocaudatus | reverse complement strand
AACCCGCATGAATGAATCCCGTTGCAGTGCAAGGTGACTCGACTGTAACTGTAGTATATTCAAATTTTCAGCCGCAAACTACCGCACTCACCGGTACTTCTCCTTCATACGGTTGATGGCCTGCGCGTCGACGCCCCACTCCTTGCCGTCGGCGCTATTGGCCGACTTGCCCTTGCCCGATTCATCCTTCGTCAAGAAATCGAACTCGTCCAGCGCCTCCTGAGTATCTGCGTCCAGGTGATCCTGCAGACAAACAAATTCTTCAGTATCCTACTACACCACGACAATAATGAATGTGGCTTACAGTTGTCTGGGGATGAAAATGACATAACTACAACCGATGTACTAACAACAAAAAATCTTTTCCCACTAAGCCAGTCAAGGTTCCCCGAGGCCAGCAGCAAAAAACTTCTTAACTGAATGTTTTCACTCTAATCCGACAATTAGCCAAAGAACAAAGTATAACGTCCATAGTCTCCACGAGCAAAATGCAATGCTTACCGGCATTTTCCGCTTGGACCCTTTGCGCCCATCTTTGTTGCTCTGACTGACATCTTCGTCGGAATCGCTGAAAGGAGGTGAATTAAGGTTTATTTTGCATCAACGCACTGTTTGGGGCCTTTTATATGCCCACTCCGCTTTCTTTCCGGCGTACAAAATGTTGGTCTTAATCAGACTATAAAACAGCACCAACCTGCACTCTTCCTCGGTGGCCGCCGTCTTGCCCGTCTGCAGAAATGCCATCGTCTCGAAGATGGACCGTTCACTGTCTTGCAACGCGCGCGCCGCCACCGCCCGCGGATCACTGAAAATTTGTCATAAATTTCTTCAAATTTCACTTCATATTTCATAAATTTAATAAATTCATTAATTAAATTTCATAAATTTCTGTCATAAATTTCTTCAAACCGTGCGTAAAAGTTCAAAACGGAAGTCAGAGTTAGCACAAAAAACCGACGAGAATAACATCAAACAGCGATCGGAGCTACCGTACCTATCGGAGTTCGATAAATAAAAGCTGCCGTACCTATCGGTCGCGTCGGTGTTGGGCCAATCGGCGGGCAGCAAACCTAGGAGGTTCTTGGCGCGAAAAGAGCGCACATCCAATATCGTTTCGCTGTAGCCAATCTCTTGCAAGTACCTGCAAAGAACGAAATAGAAAACTATCGCCATGACCATAGTAGGGAGCGTTTAATTCAACACAAAAGATAAGAATCAATCAGTAAATAAAAAGTTATTTTGGGATACCAAGCGACGGAACTAAATTTCTCTCCCTCAAAAGGACAATACAACATGCGTAGGTAAGACATGTTCCTTTCTCAAAAGATTGATTAGCATTTTCAAAAGAAAATGAGTCATCAATGCGGATTTATGTCATGATTCATTCACGTCTGAATTCATAAAATAAATATCAATTGATTATTATTGTTTGCTCTACGTGGAAGGCGGTAATGAAAAGTTTTACCCCGAATCCCTATTGACAGCATCATGCGTCCAATCCTAACCTCTACCTTAATGTCCCACATTGCAACAAAGCCATTTTTCAAGAAGAAGTAAGTCTTACTGTCTTAGCAGCTGTCGACCCTGACGCCAACTCAAATTGCTGTGCGGCTGGCTGGAAACTGAATCCACATCCATCGGAACTTGACTATCCAAATCTGTAAATAGGACTTCACATGAAGTCGTGGACAATGAAAGATGTCAGGGTTTTTAAGTTTTCCGACCAGGAATAGGGCGAAGCAAAACGAATCGATCGAAAAAGCCATCAGCAATCACTAATGCAACAGCGTTAAAACGTAGTCCACATAATCTAGGCACTGCTCGATATAACGACTGCCGGACTGCCTACACGCTTTGCGATCAACTTGAATACGGCCTGAGCAATTCTACCTTAATAGTCTGTTGTCTCTATTATGGCAGGGTACAGGGCGGCCCTGAAGGAATGTCATCTTCATACCCCTCAACAAAGGTTGGCAACTGGGGGCAAGATGCCACTTAATCCAAAAAATGCGATTCAATCAAGTGCACGTTAAATTTTCTTCATACAAGGGTATTGCAGATTGTACAAATTGTCTCCACAAAGATATTTGAGTGCCTGGGGTAAATTTTCCCAAAACCCTCTTGTGGCCATGTCTGTGTACATCCGCCATCCACTCACCAGGATTGTCGTCGGGCCCTTGCGCCTCCGAGCCAGGCTCCTGGCCGTTGTGAGTCAGTCGATAGTTCTTCGCGCTGCAAAATGCGAAAATAAATTATTCAATCAATAGCTGGAGCAACCGTCGCGAGAGAAAAAGCAATACACTTCTTTAAAACAATAACTGCAAAAAATAAAATAGCTCACCGTTCCTGTTTCAAGCTATATTCGAGCATTTTGATCCGCCGCACCAGGTCCTGCTTCAGATTCTCCTGACCCTTCCGCTCGCCTTGCAGAAAACTGATTCGCGCCTGCAAACGACCCAAGTAATGTAATCAAATTCATTGTGGAGACACTATTCTTTTCAGTATTCCACTTACAGTAAGATTTGGTACCTGTGTTTGTATGCAGGGTAATATTTTTGGCGACAAACATTTTTTAGTACAATGTGCTACGATTTATTTCAGAAGAATACAGTGGGAACCCGGATATAAGAGCAGCTTTCAGACGCCTATCTGATTCTTGTACTATGCTTTAACACGTAACTGAACCCGGATATAAGAGCACCCACATATAAGAGCCATTTTTCGATTTCCTGAGTCTGCTCTTATATCCGGGTTCGACTGTATTAATTTTCATTGCTCAATTTGTAAACGGCGTCTTGGCAGGCTTCTGGACTATCTCAGTGCAGATAATGAACAGTACAGTGATAAACAGTAAACAATATTCTATTAAACGCAAACCGCGCATACCTGTAGCTCGGCGCGTTCCATCTCCCACTGTGCGCGCTCCATTTCGAAGCGACTCCATTCGTGCTGAATGTAGTGGAGCACGCCGGGCATCGTGAACGGTGCCCGCGTCTGCTGGCGTTCCTCGCCTTTCCCACCGCCATCACCGCCCGAGTTCTCACCATTATTGCCTGCAAAATATAAGAATAATAATAGATTTTTGAAATATAGTGGACGGAAAGGGTTAATACAACAGTCGCACAGAGCCACTATTCCTGAAAATACGCTATCCTGAATTGTGCTGTTTCAGGATCAATCCACCTTCATCGGAGAACGAAAATTATCAAAAAATTTTAGCGGTGCGCATTTAGTTTTCACTTCCCTAGGATAATGTCATCCTTCAAAACGTGCGGAATACTAATTGAGTTCACTAGAACATATTGAAGGCATCGTAAACATAAACGAATTCGAAGGCGCCGTGAGGCAAAGAGAGTCACTGACCGCCGGGGTCGGAGGTGTCGGGGAAGGAGGCGGACGCGTCGTCGGCCATGATCGATCCGCCCAGATTCACCATCGTCCGTAACGCAGTCCGCGCTAGCTAGCTCTTCTTCTAGCAGCAGCAGCGAAGATGGTGGTTGTGGAAGAAGTAAATGGAAGATGGGCAGAACGTAGAGTTGAGTGAAGACGTGAAGGCGTCTTATTTTCTTGACTTTATGACGATTTCGATGAATTATTTGTTCTCAAGCGACAAATATAAGCTGAAATGTTGGGAGAACGTTGTACCGGTTTGAGGAAAGGCAATAAAAAATGAGAAATTGATACGCGTTGCTAACAATTGCTATTTGGGGTGGTATTACCCCCAGCCCCCGACCAGCGGCTATATCAAGTCCGGCAATAATCTGGCCCCAAATAAAACGTCACGACAAAAGTTGTTTCAGGCAACAACTATCTACCGTCATTCGCTGTATGCAACTCATTAAAAAATAAAATAAGGGCTAAGCAAAAGGTTGTTTAAGACACTAAATATCTATCTACCTACTGAAAAATATACTGAATATGTGTCGAAAAAGGAAAACTAACAAACGCACGCGAGCGACCGAATCTACTCTCCATCAGACACCAATATATAACACAGCAAATTAATTAGCATACAAATTCGGCAATAGGCCTACAATATTCATCATAATTGTAGAATAGTACACTGACTTGATAAAGAACAGCAAATGAATGAAAAACTATTAATTAAATATCAGCGTTCGAATATGACAAGCGAAGTCAACGATGCGGAAAATCATATCGAACTTCCATAAAAAGACCTAGTTATTACTATTTCACTATTAGCCTCATCTAAAAATGCAAGCATCGGCTGATGAAAATGTGCGAATACATTATGGACTTCTACAACGCTTTGTCTAGCTTTCTCACACGTTCCTAGTTGATTGGCTGGCGATGTCTACACTCGTCCACAGACCTGGACCAGATGCGAGGCGGCCCCCGCAAAAGCCCGGCGCGGCGGCACACGATGTTGAGCAATTGCAAGATGTGAAAACAGAAACGAGACTGAAAATTTATTGAGGGACTTCCATCCACATTTTCAAAAATTTGTCCTATGACAAAGAAAGCATTTAATACGCTAATAAACTTCGCACTTTATTTTCAAGATTATTTTTCGTTTCTTGCATTACGTTGTTAAATATCTTTCTAATTACCCCAATCGTTAGCGCTGTCTGTGACGTAAAGCTACTGTATCAAGCTTTCGCTCTGAGACAAGTAAGCTTCGTTACTAAGTATCTATTACATCATAATTATGCCAGGTAAACCCCCTCTGCCGTCGAACCATCTCATAGTGAGGCAATGGCCTCGGGCGCCGAGCAAAATAGGACGCCAAGGGGAGAGCCTTGTACAGAGGGGGGCCCACGCGGAATGGGCGCCATAGAGAGGCCTCGAGCGCCCATAACCCTTGGCACACGCCTGATGCTGGCAATTGCTGTTCCGTCACCGTTAATCTGTATTCTTAGTCGAAAGAGGTAGATAGAGGACCATGAACCTGTGATTAGGGTTACAACCAGGGTTGTGATGTACTTCCCTCTAGATGGGCCCATTTAGATCTAATATTTAGATGTTTAGATTTAGATATAGATGTTTTTGAAATCACGTCTTAGGGACCGCGCGCGAGCGACTCAGCGACGATCTTCTCTATCACGGATTTGTTGACCGTGACATCGGGGATCAATGCGGTCATGATTACTGAATCGGGCGTTGAGCAAGAATAAGTAAGGTAGGGGGAAGCCGAGCGGCGTTCACAGATATTGCAATAAAGAAGGTGCGCTATATCGAAGCCCAGGGGCCGATGCCGATTTTATCAAACTGACGTGAATGAGAAATGTGGAAATGTAATTAAATTTTCGCATTATCATTGCAGCGCTGTCATATGCGGCAATGTAATTACATTTCCACATTTCTCATTTCACATTAGTTTGATAAAAATCGGCCCCAGACCACAGCACAAGCCAGTACTGAAAAAGGTGTAATAGAATGGTATTTCAGATAATTCTTCCTGTTCATTTCGAAAATGGACAACCTAGCTGGGAATGATCCGAAAAATGAGCACCTCTCTAGCGATTGTCTCAATGAGATTGTCAAATACTCATCGATCAAGCACAAAATTCGTCTGGATCTCGTATGCCATCGAGTCAGACAGCACACGCAATCACTTGCAGCGTGGTCGGACATCAAAAGCATTGTTATCAAAGATGGACGCGATACCTATTGTCGGATCAACAATGTTTGCATACCTCTTCATACGCTATCGTTGGCGATTAAATCAATCCTTAATCGCTGTAGGAGTATTCGTTTCATTGATCTCAGACTCAGCAACAATCCCATTGTCCATTCAGCAGTGGCCGAGTCTGTCGTTACCAAAGGTGCTACCTCATTTCGAAAACTGACCCGCCTGGCTTTAGATGGACAAGATTCCGCCGAAGTGCCATTGAGTATTTTGTCGTTAATTAATGCCTTGAAAGGACAGCTACGTTGCCTGGAATTTTTCGGTATCCACAATTCAAGCGCGATTGAAGATATAGCGCGTTTATGGGAGCTGATTGGAGAATGTGTCAATCTGAGAAAACTCAACTATTTTGGAATGAGACACGAAACGTCTTCGGTGAGTGACGTACAGTTGAAAGAAATGATTATGACCGCTCTGCTAAAAAAGCCGATTCGTCAGCTACATCTCACAACGAAATGTATCAAAACGGAAGAAATGATTCAAATAATCTCTTCTCTTGCTGACGATCACTCACTCGTCACTCTCGAATTTAACAGTTACCTTGTGACATTGCCTGACCTTGTCCAAAATCTACCGCTCGTGCACTGGACAAGTATTCGTCATTTTCGCTATTCCCACGCCGGCATTCTTGACAACACCTCACCAGCTTGGTCTGCCATTCTCTCATTACCGATCCTGTTTCCCCGACTCAAGTCGTTAATGCTGTTGATTTGCTGGTTTCAAATAAGCGTCAGTCAGGTTATCGACCTGATAACGACTTATTTATTACATCTGAATGCAAGAAGCAACCGCGAACAGCGCGCAATCTCTCTGAAATTTACCTTATTTTCGTTGGCTATGCATGCGCGCGACAGGACGGAGGTGTTTCGGTCGCTTGTTGAGGATCACAAACTAGAATTGGACACGTTGTCCGATGATAAACATCACTATCGCATTCGGTGCAACAGACAAGGAAATGGGTGTATTGAGCTATACTATCTTTGTCGTCATTGATAATTTAGGTATGATGAAGAATTTCTTGCATCGTTTATTATTTATGTTGGCTATGGCCTATTTGTGTAAGTGCGATGTCAATTACTGTACTAAGTCGGTCATCAAGTGGTCTTCCAACAAAGACTGCTGTAATTTCAGTTACTCAAGGTGGGACGCTGTGTTCTAAGTGCTAATGGATGATTACCGCAGCGAAATCGCGCAACTCGCGGAATGCAGAATTTGTTGTGTAGTGCCTTGACATTGATCATAGTTTTTGGACAGCATCCAATCTGATTGATAGCATCTGACCGATTGATTGGCCATGCTGTAAATAAATCATCGAAGCAAAATTGTATGAAATTTTATAAATAAGGAAGCACAATCTTGTACTATAAATTAGCGTTGCAAATAAGTTGCTCAAAAACGCATCACTTGGTGGTACGGATCGCGAACTTCGTCCACAACTTTTCGCAATCGATGTAGTCCTGAAATGGCATAACGTTATCTTTACTGTTCGTTGTAACTGCTGTGTGGGGTCCTGGGGTCGATTATACAGTATATAACGCGAGGAGATCAGAGGCGCTGGTAAGTTCAAGAATGCATGACACTATAGCATAGAAGAGGTTTAGGTTGGTATGCGATAAAGGATGGGAAAGCAGACCTGTAACCAGAGGGAACAATTTTTTGGCGATTTTTTTGAGTTTCCGCCGAAATCCCGACACGAAGGCACGGTGGCCCCCCGGTCGACCGGCCAGACACCGCCTGACCTCGAAGACCCATTACAGGTCCGGGGGAGGTAGTAAAAAGCGCTCATAAACGGCGTTATGTAATATGTGAACAGTCCTTATGTTAAAGTATCAAATCTTTACCTTCTTCCAGGGCATCTGTTGGCCCGGAAAATACGAGACGCATCCATCCGGGTTGGTCGCACGCTTGAAACTGTCCTGGTGTCAGGAATACGCCACTTTTGCAAAATAATTTGAATAGTTTTTCTTCATCATCGAATGACTTAGTTTCAAGCAGCTGAAGAGAGACTGTTTTAATGGTACGATGGGAAATATACCGTAAGCTGGACGGGACAGCATTAATTCATCTCGCAACGATGAACCCTTGATCTCAGTCCTCTGATCGACAATTACCATAATATCAGAAGAAAGTCGCACAAGCGGATTCAGGAGCATCAAAATGAAATGGATATTAATTGATTGCATGAAGCAAATATGGAATATAAGGCTGGAAATTCAATAAAATCAGCAAATGTCTACCTCTGCAAAGTTGCAGAAAACGTAAAAGCCTGCCGTGGCAGGAATGAAAGGAATGGACATTTCCGTCAGAGCTTTTGAGACAATCTCGCTATGCTCTCGCAGACGCTTCATGTTTTCCGGGAGAAATTTATTCTTGTACCACTCTGAAAAGTCTAGTTTATCAACAGCCATAACATAGTCAGACCTGGGCACCTAAAATTTTCTGGGGGTACACAGTACAGGGAATTTTGATAATTAGCCGTCGATATTGATTTTCTGGGGCAACATTCTGAACCCCCCCCCACGCCCAGGTCTGAACATAGTACGTTTTTAAAATTGCTTACCGAAATCTGAAAATATCTTGACGGCAACATTCTGAACTAGTGGAGAGCACGGCTGTAAGTTTTCTAGTCTATTCAAGCATTTTACTAGGCTATCATTTTCGCAGTGTATCGCAGCGAATCGCAGTCCTGGCAAGCACATATTCTGAAAAAGACAATGTCAGTTCAGCAACCGATTTGCTAACTTTTTTCTTGAGTCAAAACACTACAGCCATAAATTTGGTGTGAACATGAATCGGCGAACTATTGTATGAAGAGGATATAACCCTTGCAACTATGATCACTTGCAACTCTGTAACCAGGGGTCTAGGGGGGTCGGACCCCTCTGGCCTGACCCCCAATACCCCCTTGCACATGTCTAGTTCGAACAAATTAATAGCAGTTCGATAAGTTTTCTGTTCAAGAAACTTAAAAGCGTACCTTGCTGAAGCCCCACAACCAAATGATCAGTTCAGGGCGAGTAAACTCCATCGACAGTACAGTTGTGAATTTCTCTTCGTCCTTGTAAATGGTCGACGCGAAACATTCATCCATAATTACGGCCATATTGTGTCTGCAAATTTGCAATATTCACATGTGCCAAAAACGGTCCAGACATTGATGGCGTGGGGCAGCGGACGAAAGAGTACATGAAAGAACTCGATTATCCTGGCCAAGTGAAACAAGTGCTTGGGACAGGAACTGGGAATATGAAACGTTCGTTGTCATATCCCCAGCAGACATGTCTATGGGAGATGGGGGATATCCCCCAACGGGTCTCATACCCACGGCGAAAAAATGGAAACGTATTTCTGACGTAGTAAACATATTTCTACATATCCCCCAGTCACCGTCTGATCCCCAGCGAAAAATATCGACAGTCATCGACCGTTCCATGTCGCCATATGTTAAACAGTCAAGTCAGACTCACTGAAATGCCCAATTCGCGATGCTAGCAAGTTCTGCCGCGCTGTACACGACGCCCAAAGGATTGCTTGGATTAATTATGACAATAGCTCGTACATTTTTCCCCTGAAATTACGATAGTTGTGTTTTCTTTCATAAACAACAGAATCATGGTTACCTGAGCTTTCAAATTTTGGAAAATTGTATCGAACGCTTCCACTTCAAGCTTCGGATGCTCTAGGTCACGCTAAAAGACTTTCAACAAAAATCGAAGATCGAATATCAGGAGGAAGAGCGTTTTCCGCTACCGCTGCTCAAAATGGAGCAGATTTTACAAGAGCAGAAAATTAAGCAGCTGCTTTTTTGAATGCAATAAGTTGGCGTCTCTGCCTCCTGCTTAGCGACAATTGAACAATTCATTCATAATTAAGAGAGTAAGCTATCGAACTATGAGGACTTTATAACCGGTTAGATGCATACCTGTAACAGAGGTCCGAGGCCAGGTGGGTCTGGACCTTCTCGGGGGGGGGAGCCAGGGGGGCCGGACCCCCCTGGCTGGAGATGAAATGGAGATGCGATCGAAATAAATATAATAGAAAATAAATTGTTTTGTTCCAAAACGCCGAATAAACATATTTTCGCAAATTAAAAAAATCGGTTATCTGAATTGTTGGACGGAAAAGTGAGCAATTCACACGTACATCTAACTTACAAATGGCACTGGTACGCACTGCACTCGACCGCGCTCGTCGAAGTTGCTGAAAATTCTGCCATAATAAGGCGATGGAGAAAGTATGACATCTGCAACGTTTTTATATGACTGAATTGAATTTGGAAGACAAAAGAGACGTGCAGCTCCGCTCTCCCATCCAGACTGGGGTTATGACACCCCCAGCCGCCGAACCGTGTCCACATACGCTCACGGCCCTGGATACTAATCACTGACCATTTGGTTCCGCCAGGCAGAATGATAGCATGTCGAATGCGGCTGTTACTCCAGGTGCCAAAACAGTATTTTCTGCCTTAATTGAGACATGATGTAGTCGATTGACAAATTTGACCAGATCTTCTTTGACTCTAAATAAATGGTATGATACCATATGCTTAAAGTAGCACACAGGAGATTTAAAATCACTCACGATTCGTAACCACCGGGCACACCGTAGTGAAAGATTTGATCTTTGTTCGGTTCCCAAAAGTTTTCTGTTGCAGCAAACTATAAATATTAAAATTTTTGAATATTATAAGAACTAGAACATTGAATAATCAATGTACGTACTCTCTGTTGTAAAGTCAAGGACAAAATCTAAAACTGTGCGGAAACAGACAAAAGGTAGTGTCTTGTAGAATCATACCTGTAACCGGGGGGTCTAGGGGGGTCACCCCCCCCTCCCAGCCCGGGGTCGGGGGG
>JAQGAX010001672.1:0-10505 GCA_034698105.1 Plectus exinocaudatus | reverse complement strand
CCAACTCCAAAGTACCCGGAGGTATGAGACCCCTTGGGGGGTATATACCCCCCATACCCCCCCGTGCACATGTCTGCTTACAAGTCCCTTTAAGGTTTTGGAGACCGCCAGGCACAATGAAACCTACTTCTATCCCTTGGGTTTCGAGTCATTTTTATAACAAAATGTTGCCACACATTATGTTTACTTTTCTGGATGGATCCGACAAGACCATGACGGAATTGTGGTTGTTGTTGTCATGGTTGACGTTGACGTTGTCGACAAAGAAACAGATGAATCTCCAGTTGTAGCCAAGTTCTTTAAACTGTCAAACGCCGACCTCAAAAAGTACGATATTGAAAAAACTTGCTCTATCAAGTCGCGGTTACAGAATTGGTCTCGGTCTCGTTGCGTTTCTATCAATACTTATATCGATTTTGTCAGCCATTCACAATGAAGCAGTGAAGTCATTTGATCACTTACTCTTGGTTGAAATAAAGCACGCGGCTCTCGTTTCGTATGAAAACAACAACGCCCGGTTCCCTGATTTTCAGGCTGCTTGCAATGTTGGAAAAGACGCTGCTGCGACGCACAACCAATTGAGGCTGATACGAACTGAGATCAAGCATTAGCTGAAAATGAAATAGAACAAGCATGAATAAGTGCGCACAGCAAGCAGGTAACAACAGTCAATGTTCGATTTAGATTTATAAGTCAGTCGCTATTTTCAACATGTCATTAATTCACAATTTGGCTGAAAAATCCAACGTGGATATTAGTTTGCTGAAGTTTTCATTAATTCAAAATATTGCAGAAAAATCTAACCTTGATATTAGTTTGCTGAAGTTCTTCTTCTTCAAATATGATTGCCAAGTATTTGCTGGACTCTGGAGCTTTCGACCACAAATCAAGAGAAGTGCTTTTCCTAAAGAAAATTAGTCAGATATTTTATCCATTTCAGTTTATAATCTTCTTGCTACAACAGATTTCAAACGTAATATTTACTTACATATCAATAAGTTCTATATTTGGCCAATCCAGGTAGCGGTAACGCCGATATTCGGCTTGAATGTGCTCAATTAGATTACTGAGCAAGCTAGCGTCATGTTTCATTGATTTTCCAAATTCTTCGGCCATTCCAGCTTCAGAACTCATGCGATGAAAGTACTGAAATACTGTTTTATTGTTCATTCAACGATGTTCAAATAGTGCAAGAAGATATCCAAAAGCAAGCTTATAGAGACCGAAACAGTGGCAAAAAGAAACGTATTTTTGCCAGAATTTCGGTAGAGAGGACTGGGAACACTAGTGGAACTGATCGAGGGAGGCAGCTCTGAGCGATATAAAATTTTAAGAATTAAACCATAGTTTATCAGAGATTTTTTAAATCCGGTCACACCACCAGTGTAATGCTTACGACTTTGTAGCAATAGCTGAGGTTCAGTAATGAAATAATACTCTTTCTGTCATACTGTGTATCCTACAGAGTGTTCCATACTCATTTAATCCCACACAGTCAAGTGCTATACTGGGCTTTCATCGAATCCATTCATCCAATAAGCTGCATTTGCAATGCAGTTTATTTCATGCGTACTGCATGTATTTTGATCCTCACATTTATTTTAGGACTGTCGTGTTGTGGCGGAAAATAAATAATCGCATGTGACCGAATATTGATCCTTTCAAATAAACTCTTCTTTCGGCCAAAAACATAAGGGTGGGGGTCCTCGTCTCTTTTTGGCTAAATGGGAGCGACGGTCGCCTTAATGAACCATTCGAAATATTAGAGCCCCGGGAGTCTATAAGATCACATAGGTACATAAATAAATAAAATATTGCACAACCTTCATTCTGGGATACGTGACGACACGGTTTTCTGCACAAGTGTGATCGTTGTACGGATCGGCGCAGTTGACCGCAGCAATTTTCACCACCGGCGTCCATTCCTTTACCTCTTCCGCGAATGACTTGAATTCGGACGCAAATGCTCGGCAATGGCCGCACCAGTCGGCGTAGAATTCCACCATAAACGACGTGTTTGCATTGTAAACCGTATCCGAGAATGTGTCCTCGTCTAATTGCAGGATCGGATTCTGAAACAAAAAGCAATTTCGTTGCCAAAGTCTCAGATAGAGATATGCTCTAAACGCGGGAGAAACACCGAGAATGTTAGAGAATCGCTTAATTCGAAAAGTGTCTGAATTTTCCGATGAATTTCATCTCTATCCCCAAAAAGTCGATCACGATGTTTGCTTCTTGAGAAAAAAAACGAGTGCACGCTGACGCATATTTTGCACAAAAACTTGTAAAGCGAGCCAGGCTCTACGATACGTACAAATGAGGTACATTTGCCGTCATCTGTAGTGAAATCGATCGTCACTCATTATCAAACTTTGCCCGCCCAGGAGAAATAGGCAAGTGTAATATTTAAAAATTATTACGCTTGGTAGGTAGAGGGTCGGATGATCGCCATTTGGGATGTAGCCGTAGTCAGCCCTTTCTCCACTGCATATAGTATAAACAAGGAAGTGAATGAATAAATTGAGCATTGTGTGAAGGGAGCCGAAAAATCTGTAAAGCAGAATCATTTTCCCACCTGTTATTCTATTTGCATTTGCCGAATGTGCATCGCTGAACGAACGAATATTGTGAAAACGGTTTAGGCAATTCTATAAATTGAATCATGCATGATTCATGCAATGAATGCATAACGTCGGACGGCGAAAACGGAGAATGACATGACAATATTGCTCTACAGGAACAAAAAACATCTACCGTTTTCATAATTTTCTATGTTATGCAAAATGTATTCAGCATCTGCGAATAGAATAACACTCGGAGAAATACGCGCCAACGGCAATCTAACCAACTGATTTGCTAAGGAGGACGTGCGGTTATATTCGCACCTCGCTGGAAAAAGACCAACACTAGAATGAATCTATCTTACCACTTCAATGAAGATGAACCAAATTCTAATTACTTGTGGACAGAGATGAAGGTAGAGGGTGGAAATGGGATTAGTGTTTCTCACAGACTTGCGGTTTCCCGCTCCAGCTTAAGACTGATGAAGATGCTAAGACTCCTTTGAAAATTTTCGTTTCGCCCCGTTCATGCGATCTTCTGAGGAAAAAGCAGTTCCATTCCTCCAGTTGAGCTCTGGATTTGCACCTTGTAGAAGCTAGATGCGTACTAAAACCACTTCAGTATCACTCAGCCTCCAGAGGTTACGCTCTGGCAGCGATAGGGGTGGCCGGGAGATTCCCGCAGTTTGAATTCCTCATGTTTTTTAAAGCCCGGATATATGATGAAGGTATCCCATTAGAAATTATTTGATTTCCATCCTGGAAAGCTAATTTTCTCAGTCAAACTCCGGTTTCTAGCGCTACGCCTGAGGTTAAGCTAATCCCTGCAACTGACGCTTCTCCTGGCAAATGATTGGCTCGAAGATGGATCTCGTTGCAGCGTCGGGCGACATAAAACATCGGCAGCTGACGGCCTGGACGGACTCGTAAAGGGGGACCATTCTGCAGCGACAGCAGCTGCGCATTCCGATCTCACAAAAGGTTTTGCGTTATACCTATGAAGAATTTGATTCCGCACGCAAAGAAATAAACTATATGCCCCGAGTTAGAGAAGTGTTGTGGGAGTCACATATTGGAACTATTTTGGGCTTGGTCGACCAGTGGTCTCTTATCTTGGAAGATACGTATCCCCTCCCACCCCAACAGCTCGAAATCTCATTCTATCCCGTATAAATTCCATTTGTTATACAATGTGGCAACATGATAGTAACCCTGAATTCTATGGGACCCATAAGGGGTTCTATAACCCCATAAACCTCCTACACTCACGTCTGGTTGAACAAACTGCGAGTCTTTACGAACACCTCTGATTTGCCGGAACGAGAGACAAGAAGTCAGAGCTTCACTCTGCGGGTTACAGAGTGGATTCGTTTCGACGCGAGCAAGCGATCAACAACAACTGCGTATTACGTCCGGTTATTGAAATTGGATTGCCCCCTTTATTCAGTGCCGACATATCTCTCCTGTCGCCTCTGTGCGGGCTCATGTTGAGTTAATTCTCGCTGGATTTGTGACTGGTTTTCCAAAATAAAACTGACGTTCAGACGTGATATTAATGCTGCACCGCAAATTCGTAAATGGATCTTTTTTCTTTAAGAATGATTGAAAATTATTCTTTGATGAGAAAAAGAAGCAGTGCTGAATAACGCAGTCAACATTGCGTTTCTGCTTTGTTTTTCTTCGCTTTCGGCGCTTTGTACGAGGTTGAAACTGTTTACAAGTCAAAAATTTTTGACTAAAGATACCGCAAGTTTAACTGCGTTATTTGTTTGGTTAGATCATGTATATTTAACGCTGATAATCAGCCACAAACAGACAACATGCACGAAAACGAATCGGTGTGTTGAACAGTAAGGAAGAAATTTGATCGCAAACATATTGGACATTATCTGATCCCAGATATCTGTTCGATTTCTGTTTAAATTATTAAACAGTACTCTGCAAAGAATAATACTGTATTACACAGGGTTAGCTGACGCTCCATTAATTACTTTGTTTTTCATGAATTCTATCTTAATCTATGAAAAATAACTGCACACGTGCTACTATTTTCGAGTGTACAACTATATCTGAAATTATGGTGCCCAAAGAGGGACGTGCGCGGTGTATACAATAAATTCGATTTCGCCTATGCATAGATTGTTTAAAGGGTATGTCGAATGTTTGCTAATGAACGTCAAGTGCTTCATCAAGTCTCAAAACGGACGCTGCAGATAATGCTGTCATACTTATTATTTCGTCCTCTAAAATGTTTGCACCGGGGTGTCCCGAATATAAGCCCATCCTGCTACTTACTTTTACTTGCTAATTTGTTACTATTACTGTTACTATTACTTAATGTCTATTACTTACGTTGCTATTTTGTAAGTAAATAAAAGTAGTAATAACAGTAATAGGTTCAAAAAATTGAAGCTAACGTAATTAACCAGGGTGGGCTTACATACTTATAAAGGGGAAACCCCGGTAATACACTTTCGAAAAAGTCAGTAAGTTCAGGTATCACGATTCACAACAGAACTTCGCGTCTTATCATTAAAGAGACAAACAGACAGTGCTTTTCTCACAGTTTATTGCCTAGCTGAACATCAAATATATTGTCAGACCCAAATATACGGCATACGATTTTATGCGGGCGCAGTTTATAGGTATTGCGTTGTACAATGCTAAGACCAACAATATTTCTCTGTGTTTGTTTCTGTCTCGCAAGTACTCAAAATCCAAAGTGCGCAAGAAACTTCACTTACCTTCCTAAGACAGACAAATGCTACCAAGTATTCGGCGGGATGCTCGATGGTGTCTCTCCAGCAACCTATTCTGTGGCCAAAGAGTACTGTAAACGTTTTCCTGGAGGACATCTTGCGTCGATTCACTCAGATGAAGAAATGACTTTTCTCGTTGGTGAGTTTGAAATGAGCGAAAGGAGCTGATGAGGCCAAAAGGATCCGATATGATAAGAAAAACTTGGGCGAAGGCAGAAGTGGGCAAGGGGAAGAATCGCGGGGGATTGCAAAACCCCTCCCTAGAGAGCTCTGCAATTTTGCAATTTGCACTTGATTGAACTTGGTTTTTGTTCTGGGGTCGCGCGCCCTCCCAGTTAAGCAAATATGACTTTGCCCGGAGGACATCTAGTTCAAGTCTCATGTCAATTGATGTCCCCCCATCGGGTAAGGGTATTTCGCCATACTACTATTGCGAGAAAAATTTTTGAGATGGAAACTGGACAATATCCAGGGTCCGACCGGTTCGGAGGGCTAATCCAAAAACCGGGAAGTCATACTTCCCACAAAACCAAGCCTCAACAAGTGTTCATATTTGACATGAACTTTTTCAAGTTCTTGAAACAAAAGAACCTCTGTGAGTGGGGGGAGGGACTTTACACAACATATGTAAATACGATACATTCAAGAATTTATTAGATTGGGGTTTTACATTGCCAGATAAGGTAAAGAGGATCATAAATCGCGTTATCGTGTAACTTAGTGCGTACTTGCCGGACTCTGTGTATCGTGCTTTCAGATTTGGCGCACAAAGCAATTGAGGCCGACGACGGTGGCGGTGCGCCAATGTGGATTGGTTTGCTTTATATCGGAGCTACCGATTGGGAATGGGAAGATGGTTCCGATTGGAATTATGCAAAATGGTTTAACATGGATGAAGCCTTAGACGACACTTATGCACGACAAAACCCCAATGGCGGAATCCATACGAAACGCGGGGCAATCAGCACCATGAGAAGCTTTGGTTACACAAATGTCTACCCTTTTGTTTGCCAAACGCCGCCGGTCGACGAAGGATAGCGTGATATGAGTTTCTGAAGTGATCGGATAATGTGATACAATAACAAAACAGTGTTTTCGCTATAAATTTAAGCTTCTGTGTATAACCTTGACATATACTGCCTCTGATTTCCAGATATTGTATGAGAGGGTCAGTAACCCCACTTAACACGACATGACGCAACATACGCGTCACATCCCCCCAAGCGTCGACCGGTGCCCTCCTCTGATTTAGAGACCCTGCTTTGCGCAAGCAAGCAGCAAATCAATGGTCTGATTTCTGTTTGTTTACTTGTATTGTGTTGAAAGGTTTGCAAGAATTTATTCACTCGCAATATATTAGCGCAAATTATGTGACAATCTTGACAAATGCAGACTAAGATTTAAAATGTTCAAATATTAAAAGCATCAATTTTAAAATAGATAGATGGGAGGAATGAAACTAATATTGCTCAAATGATTAACAGCAAAGAAGGGGGACAGCGAAGAAAACAGAAACATAAAACGTTTTGACTCGAGAGAAACAGCCACATATAGTAGAGTGTTCACACAACTTCACACCACTGTATTAAAATATTAGTACTGCATTGCATACCTGTACACCCTGTGCAATAGAGAATGAACCATTCTTTGGATAATATCTTATAACATGGATAACATGGATAAATGGATAACATCGATCTTTGTTGTCTTAATGAATTTCGGTCGTCTTCGTGAGGTGAACCACATGACCAGCATCAGTTCCGCTGGCAGCTACAAAGCAAAATTTATGAAAAATGTAGCACAGGAATGTTGAAATTTGATATTTGCTTACCACTGGCATTCACCGCTTCGTGACACTTTTGCTGTGCCTGTTTGCTCTTCAGTTGTTCCACCTTTTCGGCGGCCTCTCGGATCTTGGCTTCTGCGGCCAAATCCATTGCCACTTTTTTCTGGCGCTCCTTTTCTAACTTCTCGGCTGCCTGGGCGAGCTCCTTGTTTGCTTCGAGGGTCTCCACTTTCTGTTTGTACGACTCCTTCTCCAGATCCTCGACGGCGTTCATGATCTTCTTCTCAGCGGCCAAGTCCTTCTTGAATTGGTCATGTTGTAAGTCATACTGTTTCTCGACCGCGCTGACGACATGTTTCTCGGCGATTGCGTGGGTTTTGTTCAGCGCTGCCTAAATGAGAATGTTGTTAGTTAGCAGAGAATGGGCAGAGTTGCCGAGGCCCAGAGAAATCCCGGAAATTTCTCAGTTTTGACGACTCCCGGAAACTCTCAAACTCGAAAAACCCTGATTTTGACCGTTTTGATGACTCCGAAAAATCCCAGTGTCGACAGTTCCGTTTTTTCGCCCACGCTTACATCCCTGCTAGTTAGTCGCAGAGGGTCACGTCACTTGGGGAGTTTGTGGGATGCGCTGGGAGGTACAGACATACGAAAGGAAGGGGCATGACGTCACTATTTCAAATTTTTCCCATTCCTGTCCCGTTTAAATTCTATTTTCTCCTCGGGGTACTGTATCTTCTACCCTTACCTCTTTTCAACGGATTCATTCCCTACGGCTTTAGTTAGTGGTGATGAATGTACAGTCCTCCACATCTAAACGAGACCGGTCGGCAAAGTGCCAGCATGCTAAATTAAAATGATTTGCTGCGTAGCATTTAGCGCCAATTTGAATATGGCTGGAGTTAGTTAGATGTTTAATGTGAAAATACTGTATGATCTGTACAAACCATGATCCCCACAAAAGGCTCCATACTAAACAGACCAGAATCGTTCAGGTGTGGAGGAATATATACATAAACCAATAAGCAAACCTGCTCTTGCTGCAGTCGCTGCGCCTTATCGGCGGCTTCGCTGATCTTCGCCGCGCCCTCAATGTCCATCGTTTGTTTCTTCCGCTGTTCTTTCGCGCACTTCTCCAACGCATCAATCCGCTCCTTATTAAGGTCAAGATCCTTAACGAGCAGATCGTGTTCCTTCTCATGCACTTCCTTGATCGCGCGGGCGATTTTCTTCTCAGCGGCGACGTCTTGCACGAACTTTTGATGCTCCAGATCTTTCACATGTTCGGCTGCTTTCGCGATGTCCTTGTCGGTCACTTCGCTTTCGCCGAAGACCTTTTCAACTTAAACAATAGAATTTCAGTAGAAATCAATTATACAGGGTGTTTCTTTTAAGTGTGCCACATTTTGATTTGCTACCATTTTCGAACAATGCAACCGATTTCTTTGATATTCTAGAGTTAGATGGTCTTAAGTAGGATATTTAGTTCTTTTAAGTTTCAAGCGATTTAGTTCTGGCGTTCTCTGCAATTTTGCAATTTTATGAGATGCGCGATATTTGACCGATTTAATACTGATTTACCTGAGTTTTATCATCTACCAAATTTCAATCATCCACCAAGCGATATTTTTAGCTTGGTAGGTTATTATTAAGCATGAGTTGAAAGAAAGAGACAGATTTTGTACAGTAGGTGTCATGGGATCTTTGGGCCGGTAGCGTAATCCTGTCCAAAAACTAAATAAGATTTAGCGATATTCAGCACTATACTTTATATTGGATTTAAATATTACTTAACTTGAGAATAAATCAAGTCACGATTACTTTACTGGCCCACTGATTTGGGAATTCGATGTGACTCAACTTTATTTGTTCATTTAACACCGTAATAGAAAACCACCTTCGGGTAATGATACTTTATTTAGTAACCGATATCTCTTTCGTAATGCAATATCATATATTATCATTAATTTATTTATTTATTTCTCGACTTTGCAAATTCATTCAATTCAAACAGTTGATATCCGTAGTATAGTAATAACGCAGGCCGAGAGGGGATTGGTGGCAACCATTTCTGGCGACAAACCACCCCTTTTAGATAGTAGGGTTAGAAGTTTGGTTGATCAGGAAAGGAACCACACATCTGCATTTAGGACAGACAGACAAATCGAAATCAGAGGAAGTGTAATTAGACTGGACTTATCGAGGTACGGTAAACTATAAATTCAAATTAATTCTCTAACTTGCGTGATGAACTGCTTCCATTTTTGCGGTCGATTAACTCGATAAGTTTAAAATAGCTCAGATCAAACGTTCAGACTTCTCCAACAAGGGTAATCAACAATCTGAAGCGAACGTCGTCCGTTATATGCAAGAAAACAGAAGTGACGCGTTGCGGTTATTTACGTCAACATTAGTCGCGCCAATCGATGAAGCCGGGGTTGGTGACGTCACGTCACGCGCCCACTTTCTGTTGGCGGTGGCCAGTAAATGGGCCATACCAGAGCCGCCCCATGAGTTTAGGGCGCCAAAGCTTTACTAGAGCGACATTGGCCTTACTACCGGACAGACATGGGCACGGATTTGGATCTGGGGTGTATAGTTTCAAAAATTTTTGCGCATTTTTGCCACAGCGCTACCCCCAAATCCCAGTAGCCAAGTCTGGACTGGACGGGTGACGGAATGGGCATGACCGCATCGACAGCTAACTTGTCTACGCATAAACAAATCTTAATATAGATACATTCAAATGTTGGCACAGATCCAGAAATATTTTTGGTTGTTATTCCGCACAACGCTTTGCGCATTACAGAGTTCCTTTTCTGAGTGTATCATCTTGCAGTAGTAGTGAAACATTACAATATTTACTCGGCAGTTAAAAGGTGCGCTAGTGCACACGCAAAGATCTGTTTCATAGTTTTGCTTGCTCATATATTTCTCCATTGATGCATAAGTAACTACGGGACGACTTAGAACTCTCAATCAGATTATCCTAGTTAAATGAGTTGGAACGAATATTCCGGTGAAGCGCAAAATGTTACGGAGGAACTAATATTTTCTCAACTCTTCATATAGCAAAAGTTATAACGATCAGTCACTGTGTTAATTATATCGCAATGTTGGAGTCATCTACCTGTTACCTTGTAAATGCGAAACATTTACAAGGACTAAGATATTTTTGGGAATGTGTCGTCGTGTACCAGCAGGCGCCGCCTCCAGATTTCTGTTCAAAAATTATAGTAATGCACTCATTAAAATAAAGTACCCTGTAGGGTTTTAGTTAGGGTGCTTTGGGACTTACGTTGGTAAGTATAAATTTTAATAAAACTAATCAGCCCAAAGGCAACCCCTAGCGACCGTGTGTGGAAATTTTAGTCGAAATTAATGGGTCGCTAGTTAAGA
>JAQGAX010001671.1:0-10511 GCA_034698105.1 Plectus exinocaudatus | reverse complement strand
GAAAAAATTTGACTAAATATATGCATGAAAAACGAATTTCGAACGAAATTTTTATGAGCCGGGCCCGAACCGGGCCGGTTTTTGAAACTTTTTGCGGGCCGGGCCCGGGCCGGGCCGATTTTTGAAAATTTCTACGGGCCGGGCCCGGGCCGGCCCGGGGCCGGCCCGTGAACATCACTGCCAAAAATTTGTTATAAATTCATTTCTTTTCAGCAAAATTCCCGCTAATATTTCACCTTTTTCAGACAACCCAAAGCGTTTGGTAATATATAGTGGGCCCCAAGCCCACCTAACCCAAGAAAAAACCTGAATCCTTGCAATCTGCTAAAAATTTAATTTGCATATCAGCCAAAAAGTTCAAAACTTTGAATTTCAGCCTAAAAATAGCCTGATTATGCGACCTTTTCTAGGAACCTTCCCAACTTTTGCCTGGATGACATTCTTCCTGTTATATGGAAGGTAAAATTATAATTAATAAAATACCAATGTTAATTTGAGGTTTAATCACTCAAAGCAGATCTACCTTCAAATGCCGCTCCATTTACTGCAGAATCTCCAGTGCCCAAATCTTTGCCTTCAAGCACAAACTTCTTTTGAAGAGTAGCATCAAATGCTAGCTTCCCAAGTCTTCTTATTTGAGGAAAGCTTCTCCAATTCTCAACTGCTTCTGCATCATGGTGCTCAGGAATTTTTGCGGGCACTACAATTGCATTTTCTGCCAACAGATGAACAATCTTTTTCTCAGGATATTTCTTATCAAATCGTTGAATTATTAATTTAACAATGGTGTCAAGTAATGCAGGCTTGGTGATCTGAAATTTGCAATTTAGTTCATTCTCTTTCACTTTCAATAAATTGTTCCAAAATACAAATTATTCAGGAATGCATAGTTTCAGCAAAACAGAAAACATTTGCACATCTTTGCCTAGCTAAAACATCATACAAGTGAAGTCAACAATTAGAGAATATAAGTGGTTACAGGAAAAACGATACCACCAACCTGTTTCATCTCATCATGAAGTAAGCAAAGGTAGGTCAGCATCATTGGAGATTTGGCAAGTTCACACAATGGATAATTTTTCTTCAGAACTGATTCAATTGGCACACACTTTGAACGCAATTCTGTCTCAGAAAAGTTGAATTTTTGAAAATGTTTCCTTATATATTCCTTTTGCTGCTCATCATTTTCAAGTTCATTAATTTCCATGTCAAATTTGAAATCAAGGTGTAAATTATTTAATTTTGACACTAAGCTTCCTTCATTTGATTCATGAATGCTGAAAACGTCAAAAAGATCATCAGCTGCTTGAATGGGTAACACAAATTGGCTGCAGCGGCGCCATTATTGCTTTAAACTACTTGTGATGAAACTGCTGAACATCAGGGGCTAATACAAACGCATAAAGTTTGCAACAGTGCTTCACAAATTTGAAAAAAATTACCGCAATTTTCTGTATATTCTTGATGTAAATCAGAAATTTAAATTTGAATGGCAAAAAATTTGATTGTTTGACCATGTTTGGGTGATATAAATTATAGGAACAGTAACTATGATAACTGACATGGCATTTATTATAAACACTTTCTATCTATTGCGACTTACGCTGAGTAAGTTTGGTTTTCAGATTCACTAGACTGCTGATTGTTGAGTTGTTCATCATTTTCAAATTTCGATTCTGGCAGCAACATTTCTTCAGTAGGGACTTGCTTTGACTGAGCTGAGGTTTCTTCATTCAATTCATTAATACTGAAAAACATCAGAGGATAGGCTGCTTGAATGGGTGACATAAATTCACTTTAGCGGCGTCATTATTGCCAGCCAAGGGGAGCACAAAGTGGGCCGTTCATAAATTACGTGACGCTTGGAGAGGGGGGTGTCCATTTTTTATGATGATACTGATGAAGGTGGGTGGCAAATATAAACGCATAAATGTGTGGTTTTTTTTAAAATTTTCAAACATTACCGCAATTTTATGTCATTTCGTGGTATATATTTAAATTCAAATGGTAACATTTATTTTCTGCGCACCTTCACCGCTAAGGGTTGGGTGTACTTCGTACCTTAAAAATTTAAGCACATCGTCAATCCCTGGGCGAAGCTTCTTGTCTTTAATGAACATATAATTCAATAACTCCTTAATCAAAGGCGATTTTTCCGGAATTAGATCACTGGAATAGCGCAGCTCATCAGAATTTTGAGCAATGCATCTTACAAATTCATTCAATCCCATTTTTTTGAATTCTTTGAAAAAAGGCGGTTCTCCAGTCAACATTTCAACAGTAGTGCAAGCAAGGGACCTTAAATAAACAAACACAAATTAGATTACTGTATGAAAAGAAAGAGGTATAAAAATAAACTGCAAGACACCTCTGTGTATCGCTATCTAGTTGGTAGTTTTTCAGTTATACAAATCAGACTCAAAGAAAACAATAGATTTATTACATGATTTACTTGCTACCTTTGCAAAATCATTGCACACGATTCAAAAAAAGAATTCGCAATTGAACTACTAAATTAAGTAAAAGAGATTGCACTACTCACCATACATCTGCTTTGCGGCCATAGGGAACAATTTTGGAACTAAAATTTTCCTGAACTTCAGGAGCAGCAAAAAGAACTGTACCAGCAAATGTAGGGGAACCGCAAGTCTGGGTCATGAGTGTTACACTCTCTCTTATTGATATTTCCAGCGCTAGTCCAAAATCTGCCAATTTTACGTTATTTCTGCTTTCATCAAGCAATAAATTGTCTGCTGCAAATAGCCAGTTTATGAGACATTGAGAAATATAATTGCAAAAAAACTTACATTTGATATCACGATGAATGACCGCTCTTGGTTTGCGGCTATGAAGGAAAGATAAACCTTCTGAGGCTTGAAAAAGAAACCGAAGAGCTTGAATTTCTGGCAAGTTATTTTCGTCGCAGATAAGACCTCGAACAGAACCGCCATGCATGAGTTCAGTAAACAGAATAAATTGTTTTTTATCCCAGTAGCAACCAAAAAATTTGACAACGTTTTTATGATCTAGCTTAAGTAGTGCATATGCTTCGTTCAGAGCATGCCGCAGCGACTAAAAACCTTTGTTTATCTCAAATTAGACATTAGACAACTTAGACATTCACTTACCTTCAAGAGTTTTGAAAAATTCTTTTGAAGCAAAAAGTTTTGAACAGTAAAAAAACTTCAATTACTGATTAATGCCCTGAACAAGCAGTTGAGAAATTTCGCATCTGGCACTAGTTTGGGTTAAGCGGGTATGGCCCAGAGATAGCCACGAGGGGGATATGAGGGGGTATATCACCCCCACAGGCACCCAAATCACCCGAATCGAAGAATGGGTTTGTATGGAAATCACCCCCACAGAGGGTCAGAAAAAAATTTACACAGGATAGATGGCACTTTTTCCGAAAAAGTGACGTCATGTCACCCCCAGACAAAAAACCCGTGGCTATCTCTGGTGTGGCCCACTGCCTTGGGGGCATAAATGTACCAGGTGGCTGGAGGGGGGTTTGTGCAATAGAGATGGTCACAGGTTTTTGTCTGGGGGTGATATGACGTTATTGTTATTGACAAAATTGGACCATCAACCGATTGGCATGGACCAGGCATGGACATGGGTGGGATGGGGGAATATCTCTCCTACGGGGTCTCAATCCCAAGACAAAAAAATGGTAGGGGATGAAAAAAGTGAAAACGTGTTTCTGATGTAGTAAAAAACTATTGCCGCGAAGAGGTGAGCTAAATAAAGGTCGCTGGGGGATATCCCCCAGCCAGCAAAAATTTTCTCCATATCCCCCCAGCCGCTAAAGCTTGTCCATGTCTGGCATGGACCCAATGAATCATAATCCAGCAATATCTAACAATTTGCATTGACAATGAATGAAAATAACTTGCTTTGCTCAATTCTTGATCTTCATTCTTTGTTCGATTGAACCGATAGATTTTCGCTATTTTTCCAGCCAGCTGTTGGCCATCGGTTGTTTCGTATGAGCAAACTCTTCCAGTGGCTCCCTCACCAATCTCCTCAACTTCCGTAGGCATGTCCACAATTCGCACAAATTCTTGGTGGGACTCCAGATTTTGCAATAAATCTGATAGATCAGTTTGTTTTGGGCGTGACTTCATCATTTTGGCGTTTTGATTATTCAAGCTGAAAAAATGTGAAGTTCCTTTTTTAACAGAGGATTGATCTCAAAAGACGCACTTATAGCTGGGTTCAGATATGAACTGGGTTCCGTCAAAGTGCCAAAACCAAATACACCCCCATGGGGGTTAGTTCGGAAAAATCCGGTACAAGCATCCTAAGCGGAGTGGCGCTGTGTACTTTGTACATCTATCATCATTATAGCAAAGTTGTTCGCTATCAACTTCAATATAAAAATATATATTTGCCATTTATTGACATAAAAAGTTCGCTTAAAGTACCATTTATATTTTAAGGTACAACTCGATCCTAAGGCACAGAAAATAGAGTCAAATGTCAATAGATCTCAGACTCATAGCTATGCCTCTGCTTGCTTTGGTTTTCGGAAACGAAGGGTTAGTAATTGCCCCTTTCTCCTATTTTGCCGAAAAATTTTGGTATCTGGGGTGGTATCTGGGGGGGGGATATCCCCCCAGATGGCAAAAATTTTCTCCATATCCCCCCAGCCATCGAGCCGTGTCCATGTCTGTAGCCCTATCGATTGATATCACTCTCTCAAAAATCCGTCGCCTCTGCGCAAAAATAGTCAGTGCGGTTTTTTGAGCCACCCTGTATGACCCATCAGCCCCAAACAATGACTTGCGAACCTGAACCTAGTACAAGCAATATTTTGAGCATAAAGCCTCTCAACCTCACAAAGAATACAAACTTACTTACACAATTGATTCCTGCTCTTTGCGTTCCCGTGTACTTAGCTTGTCGAAGAAGTTTTTCAAGGTGGACACTGAGCTATAAAAAAATTACAGATTTAATCTCGATCTAATGGTTCAAATAAAATATCGTATTTTCAAAATTGGAACTACCTTTTGTTTCATTACGTAGTCTTTGAAGCATAAGTCTTTGAACCTCACAAAGAATTCTTTGTATACCAAACTCATCTGGCTGCAACCGAGGTCCAAGGCCAGAGGAAGGGTCCCAGTACTAAAATTAGTTCCCCTTCTGCCGGCGGGGGGAGTGGCGTCTGTTAGCGTCTGTTTGTGAATTTATTCGCTGTCAGGGACACATTGTTTTTGAGGAAAAAAGTAATACCTCGCAGCTGGCATTGTCATTTCCAATACTGATGATTGCTGAATACTGTGAAAATCGGTTTGCAAATATTTTGCGATTTGGTCTTGTTTTGTTGCTGATAACGCTAAAATGAACGAAACAAAACTTTCAGGCCCCTTTGGTGTTAATACATCGAGTAGTTTCCCATTCCTTTCGAATTCAGTTCTTTCCGTCTAAAATGCATAACTTACATTGTCACTCTAAAACTTCGCATGAAGCTTACTTTAACCAATTGCTTTTCGAATTGGCTGATGACACCGTCGGATTCCAATCGTTCAAGTATCTCAACGACTTGCAAATCATTGCAGAGACGTGATCGATTCTGACGAATAGTTTCTTTTACCAACCTCTCCATTTAATCAATCGTCTGAAAAAAGCTCAATTTAATAAACTGACATTGGGGTATAATTTTTCAGACATAAATTCTGAAAATAGCTGCTGGTTTACATAACATACTCAAATTTGTTTTGGGTAACTAGTGATAGATAACAATACCTGCATTCGATTCAGAATTTTTAATACAAATTTTTCTGGCGAGATATGATGGACAACTTTGACTTTTGCATGTTACAAATTTGGTACTACCAATATTTAAACACTAAATTTCATGATATTTTGCTCCATGAATCGAGTGGAACTGACAATTATTTCCGAAAAATTTCAAAGAAATAACTAAACATTTTCACTCTGCCTATTTTGTCTCATAGAAAAGACGTTTTCTTTATTACTCATACCGTTTTATTGCGTTACGAACTGAATGCAAGTTGCTGAAACCAAAGGGTGACTATAGTCGCATTGTTATGTGCGGAGCCTAAGGGAGCACAGTCTCCACAGCAGCATTGCTTTCGACTACGCTCACTTGCGCGCCCTGATAAGGAGACGATAGGCACAGGCTCCTTATCAGGGCAGGCACAGCGTTTGACAACGCAATTCTGTTTAGGGGCTGTCCATATATATAACAAAAGGGTTTCTTTCCAATCTAGGGACACAATTATGCTACTGTATGATGCACTACGAAGTAGTGTAACCGGCTCATGTCGCTTTTGCTGCCTGTCCCTTGTATTTAATTAGCAATTGAGTATGCGCCTTCTTAATTATGCAATTGTACGATCTGCCAACACAATCTCAACTGCACAGTATAGGTGAGAAGAGAAACTTGGCAATGCAGAGTTCTTTTAAGGCGTAGGCTCAGGTATGTTTGCCAACTATATTAATGATCAGCAGCAACTATGGATGAGAGAGTTGCCAACCTGGTGCCATGGTCGGGTTGTCGGCCCGCGGCGGCTTGATTGGTCGGATGCTGGAACAGGTGAAAACGCTGTCATCGTTGTTGAACTGCCAGTTCTCATTCAAGAGATTGACCAGATACTCTGGGTTGGTTGCCGCGCCCTCCTGCACACAGTAATCTTTGAGCTGCTGATGCCATATTGCTTGCCAGAGCAGTTAAGGCCTGAAACAAGTAAAAATATCGATAATTTTTTGATCAGCAGTTACTATAGATTTTAAAAGAGAGTGCTGCTAACCTGGCGCCATGGGTCGGATTCTCGGGCAGTAGCGGCTTGATTGATCGGATGCCAGAATAGGCAAGACGCTGTCAGCATAGTCACACTCCCCATTTTCCTTGCTGAACTGGAGGTCGAGCAGGTACTTCTGGTTAGTCGCCGCGCCTTCTCAGCACAGCCAGTAGTTTGAAGCATACATGTAAGTGGGGTAGTCTGGGGCTAGGTTGGCTGCCCCCAACCTGAGCAAAAAAACTGAACCCCTCCAATCTGAGAAAAAACCCTGAACCCCCCTCCAATCCGAGAAAAATACCCGAACCCCACCCTGAAAAGCGACCAAAATTTCAAAATATTCGCATCAGGCAAAAATTTGGATTCCCGCCAAAATTTTTAGCCTGATTATGCACATATTTACCTGGACCCTCCTCAACTTTCGTCACCTGTTACATATATGGTTTGAAGCAGCCGATACCGTAGGCTTCGTTCTCCTTGCCAGAGCAATTAATGCCTGCAACGAAAATCGCAAAATTTCAATCCAGGAATACAATTGAAAAATTACGCACTAATGCTATAAACTGCAGCATAACCCGTCCCAGCTACCAAACCATGCGATCGTCCAGGTACCCATACATTTATGATCAGCAGCAGCTGTAGAAGAGGGTATTGCCTGTGCCATAGTCGGCTTCTGGGTCAGCGGCAGCTTGATTGCTCGGGCGCTGGAGTCGACGAACGCGCTGTCATCGTTGTCAAACTGCCAGTTCTCATTGAAGGGATCGAGCAGATACTCTGGCTGGTTGCTGCGCCCTCCCTGCACAGCCAGTTGTCTTTCACGCAGCCGATGCCGTTGGCGCCGTTCACCTTGCCTGAGCAATCAATGCCTGCAACAAGAATCGGAAACGTATTTACCAAGCAGCGCAATTGAAAAATGACACATGTATGTGCACAGACAAAATCAGCAGTGTCAACAACCACAGCAAAGTGACAATCCTCACCATTGCGATATAGTGAACAAAACGAAACGAAACTACTCAAACAATTTGAAACTGGCAAACAGTCGACCATATTGCATTCAAACACAGAAAACGGCGCAATAACCACTCACCTACGTAAGTTTAATCAATCGAAAACGTAGAAAAAAAAAGAAAAACATGAAATACGCGTTGAGCAGTTGTCATTCATTAATGTCTCAGCCAGTCTCAGGCAAAACGCAACGTACGAGACAGTAAGCTAACCGTTTTGAGCGTCGGTTTCGGGAATATGCAGCTGCTGAACGCTGATGCCGCAGCCATCGTAGTTGTCAGGTACGGTGGCGACAAATGAAAAGTCCAGCGTCCCATCGCAGTACTTTGCGGCTCACAGTGAAGAAGCACAGAGAGCACAATTGGAAGAAGCAGAGAAGCAGAGAAGAGGACAATTAACAACCACTACAGTGGAAGGAGCTGAAAGAAAGACTGCCATGCGGCCGTTGAATCCGTTGGGTAAAGCCATAAATATACTCCGTGATCCTCTTCTCTGCTATTCTATGTTATGCGGGCGGACCGAACATCAATATTTAAATTGTTTTAACGGACGGCAGAGAAGAGGACGACTGAGTATATTTGTGGCCGAAAAGAGAAGGAGCAACCTCACAGGAAACGCACAATTCGCCACAATGACTGACGCCCGGGCGTTCTCAGCGGGCCTACGGGCCGACGCACTAACGTCATTCCGAAGGGGTGAATGCGTTACCTAAATTTGCATAATATCTGCCGATGAATTGGCACGTTTTTACACGAATTATTGCTTAGCAACGTGTCTTCTACCAACGTGGGCTACCATACAATTCCGCTGAGTGCGTCTCGACACGGCGCGGGACATTAAACCAACCCAGATACAGCAACAGTTATCTCCTCGCATGTACCAGGTACAGACAGTAGTGAAAGTTGGAGAGAGGTTCAGAAAAAAGTTTGCATGAGGGACAAAATTTTAACAAAATCAGGCAAAAAAATTGGCGGGAACTCAACCATTGTTTGCCTGATTATGCAACGTTTTTAAAATTTTCGACCATTTTGCGTGGTGGTTCACGGTTTTCTTCTCAGATTTCAGTGGGGTTCGAGCATTTTTTCTCGAGTCAGGGGGTAGTCACCCCCCAACCTCCCCCAGATTCATGTTTCGTTGTGTTTGTGTTGAATGTCCATGTACAAGATTGAAGCACACGGCAGATCAAACTTGTTCTGATGTGTACCATATGTGTGAATACACAGGCAATGCTAATTAACTCTCGTTTTTCAATTTTTTGTCCACGCGATAGTCCACGAGACTATCGCGCCGGTAGCCGATCAGTCGTCGCCTCCGCCACCTGAAGATCATGACGACGATGACGACGCCCGCCGCCGGGCTGACGACTTCTCTGCCGTCCGACTACTACTGCGACAGTCACTACCACTACCACTCCGACTACCACTCGTCACAGCGCGTCCGGTCAGAAGGGATCACGACTACCCCGTGACTGAACTGATTATCTGTGGTACTACTTCTGAACGTCCTGCCTGAACGGAGACTAGAGATTTTTGGTTGTTGCTGAACTGAGGAATGTCCGCATGCACCCCCAGCATGCACTCACCTTCACTTGCACAGCACGCATGCAAATGTGGACATTTCTCAGTTTGGATTGAACCAGAAATCACTGGTCCCCGTTTCGGCAAGGTGGGATATCTTATGGACTGTATAGTCTAACAGTACCGCTTTCCCTGAGAGTCCCTTTGTGGCAATTCAATTTTGCACAACTGTGTTAACATTTTTTGTATTGATCTCCTGCCAATTAATTCCGATTGCCAATTGCCAATTAAGCAAACTGAGTTTTTTGTCTTCAACCTCATGAAAATTGAAGTCAATATGGCGATTTCTGAATTCTGATTTGAAATCTGATTTCCTGTAAAAGTAATGTGCGCACGAAATGACTAATTGCATCTATTTTTATCTTCATTCCAATATAGTGCAGTTGGTTTCTCAAAATTTAGCATAATTTAGCTACGAGACTATCGCGCCGAGAGCACGAGAGCAGAGCACTCGTCGCCGCCTTCACCTGAAGATGACTACGACGGCGACGCCCGTCGCAGGGCCGACGACGACGCTGCCGTCCGACTACTACGGCGACTAAGAGTCAACGATCGCCCAGCGGACCACCTGTCGCCATCTCCAGAAGGCAACTACCCCTGTGCTTTCTCCAGTGACTGGTCGTTCGTACCACTGGATGGTGTATGTCATTTTAATATCTGGTGGTATTCTGGGAAGGGTAGGGAGCTCCTGATTGGTTGGAATAGACCGTATAAAAATGTTGACACATTTGTGCACATTTGAAATCCCGCGAAGGGATCCTCAGCGAAAGCGGTACTGTCAGACTATGCTACCAATGAGGTGTCTCGCCCTGCCTGAACGGAGACTAGAGATTTTTAGTTTTTGCGGAACTGAGGAATGTCCGCATGCACCCCCCAGCATGCACTCACCTTCACTTGCACAGCACGCATGCAAATGTGGACATTTCTCAGTTTGGATTGAACCAGAAATCGCTGATCACCGTTTCGCAAGGTGGGACATCTTATGGACTGCATAGTCTAACAGTACCGCTTTCCCTGAGGGTCCCTTTGTGAGGAATTCAAATTCGCACAATTGTGTCAACATTTTATTGCTCTCCAGTCAATTAATTCCATTGTTCAGTCGCGCGGCGCGAACGCAGCGATCTATGTAATAATAGTATTTTGTTGATTTGCACCTGCTGCG
>JAQGAX010001670.1:0-10514 GCA_034698105.1 Plectus exinocaudatus | reverse complement strand
CAATATTTCTAAACATTTCTCGCTGAACTTTCTCGTGCAAGTTTGATACGGAGGAGAAAAGTGGGGGTGTCCGGTTCTAACTGTGTCCGGTGCGAGCCCGTTCTACCCTATGCTTACATATGGTGTATATAGCAGCTGTTCATTTCTCCAGGCATGCAATACATATTATTTTAATTTTTTCTGTGCTGCTATCGGAGATTGACACGTAGTTCAAAAACTAAGATGAAAGCCAAATATTTTTTCAGCAGCTTATGCATATCTGATTCATCCTAAGCGAGTCAAGAATGCATTGAAAGCTTGGACAGACTTTTAAAAATGTATTAAAAAATTTCTGTATTTTCATCTTTTTTTGAAATGGGAACAGATTTGAATTTGTATTTTAAAGTACTAGCGTTAAAAATACTAAACAATTATTCCAGTTTCACGAAGTTACCCTATCGGTTCCTTCATTTATCGATCACTTGAATTTTAGAATGACATGTAAAGGATTCATTGGTTACAGGAAAATGTGAAAATTTTGGTTCCGTGAGATTTTTGAAAACAGTTTTACTCAAGAGTTTTAATAGATAATGCGAAATAGATTGCGATTCTCTTAATTTAAAGAAAGCTTCTGGTGACTATTTCAAGTTTATGAAAAACCTAGGAAGCCTTATGACTATACAAACGAATACCAAGCGTTTTCACCTCTACGTGCCGGAAGCATGAGACATTTTTTGGTTTACTACATAATGATATCCTCCATATACAAAATCTAATGGCCTCATACAGAGGAAGTGTTTACTTGCTCGCGGATTTATATTGAATACGACAACAACTTCGACGCGCGTTAATAAATATTTCTTTTTCGGCAATATACAGAGTTTCCTTGTGAAAATAATAGCATACGCTTGAAAGTAAACTTCAAATGAAAATCCTTGGAATGAAAAACATCATTGCTTGAGAAAGGTAGCGTTAAAATCGGTTGGTTGGAGCGGTGGGCGCGCTGACTGCATAGGTGGTTCAGTGGATTTTATTTATGGTATTGGGGGACGGTGTTGTTTAGAGTGTATACGTTGCCACCACGCTACACTTTTTCTTTATTGGATATACACACAGGAACCAGAGGCAGCGAGGACACAAATAGGGACCTATGAACGTACGATCAAGAGGGACAACGAACGCAATCGCTCCGCTCTTATGCCGACAGTCCGCCACGAATAAGGTTGTACACGCGCCTGATAATTGTACTCGACAGTACAAATAGCATCAACACATTCACGGTGCCGACGTATTAGTTGTGCTTACCGAGATTTGTTATTACCGGTAATATATAGCGAGTCCTGCGTCGCCCGATTTCCTCCTCTCCTGTCGGCGTCTGTTTTCTCAACAGGCGGTCAAGTGCATAAGGAGGCCGCTAAAGCGCCAAAAGAAGAGCCGACGCCGCCCGCACAGAGATCATATACGCGATTAATTACAGTGCGTCGAAGCAAGTAGAATACACAAACAGTGCGCAACCGCGAGAGCGGCGCGACTGATCGGCCCTTAGCGCACGCGAGATTACCGTGTCGCGAAAGGACCATAACGAGACATCAACGCACTGATATTATAGATACACATATAAGGAATATCGCAGAAATCCGCGACATAGATACTGCTCATGAGCCTATTCAAGACTTCCGCTCAAGCTCATTTTCGATCATTCTGATCACCTGTAATTAATACATCCGATTTTTGCAACTATTGCTGGGGCGATGTACATCTGCGCTACTTGCAAGTGCAAATGTATTACTATAAGCTGCGAACGCACAAATCTTGCGATACCGAGATATGCGATAGAACTAACTCAACTAAATGGAAGATTGAGGTTTTCGATTTACCTGAAGCTCTTATCTCCATTTATCATCTGGCATTTATGAAGCGGGTGCCCCAGCGCCCTTGCCATCTGATCATGAACTCTGTAGGTAGCGTTCAGTCCAAGAGCCCTAAGAGATCATGATTTTTTACCTTTACCAGTTCCTTTATCAGAGGTGACCAACTATCGTATCTTGAGGGAAAATATGGCTATGATGGGAGAGTGTGCCCCCCACACTTCCTCTCCCCAGCTATCATCACTCCTTAACTTTCCACTACAGCTATCTTATTTGTTTCTTGTTTGACTTTATTCACAGGGAACAAAGAGAAGAAGCATAATATTCACCAACGAAGAAACACATCACGTGGAACAAGGATAGATTCAGGAATGTTATCGAGAAAAGATTTCATTTGAACTTTCATGAATTATTGTAATCATATTTTTAATTATATGCTTTAGTAGAAAATAAAAATTTAAGATTTTTAAAAGTGAAAATAAAGCAGTAAACTTGTTTCTTCTTATTCATCGCCCACTGCTTGAAGAGTAAGCTCATGCTTTCAAAGATTTAATTTTAATTTGATATCAATTTAGTTGATAATGGTTGAAAATTCAGAGGAGGCAGAGAAAAGCGAGTTGCCTATACATGATGTCGGCATCGCCATCCCGAAACTTGATTAAAGTCTAGATCGTTTACACGACCATTTACTGGGTCATTTACAAGGTCAGTCACTAAATCATTTTCACGGCCATCTACTAGGTCATCACCGGTCATTGTACAAGGCGACCGATATGAGATAAACTGACAACGCAGACTGATGTCCGTTTTATCACTTACGTGGTTCAGTGATTGTTACGTTAGTAGTGTACTCTAATAAAAGAATTAAAATCGAACCAGTACACCTGCAGTTAATTTCACCTTTCGGAATCTTAAATTTTGATTTTCAACAAAAGCATTCGATTAAAAATATGATTTAAGCGATTCATGAGAGTTCAAATAGTAATTGATTTTAATCGAAATAATCTTAAACTATTAGTTGATAATGATTGAAAATTTTATTTTGTTCAGAAGTGGTCAATACTTTTTGATGAAAGGGTATTGTTCTAATAATATTTGCAGGAAAAAGGTAACAAATTTTCAAGCATTTTCATGAACTGAAAATGCTTTTTTCGACTTTTCCGGTTGTATCAAGGTTAAAAAATATAATGATTCATAAGGTATCTATTCAATATGATTATATGAGTGCACTATTCTTGTCCTCAAGTATCTTGGTATAGAATTCTTGGTAATAGTTTCTAGTTTTTTGTTTAAAATTTGTTTAATATGATTAAAAAATGCGAAGTACTAGCATAATTTAAATTATGATTCCAATTTAAATTATGATTGCAATGGTGTAAATAATTTCTGTACCAATTTACATATTGCGACGTACCATTTCAAGTAGAAAAATACGATACTTGAATAGAATACGTATTCACTGCTGTTTCCTCTATCTGTATGCATTCTCTAACTAATTTTTTACTGCTTCTGCTTTGCAGCCGTTGTCAGCATCAATGCCGGAGAAGAAATTGCAGACTATTGAGCTGGTCGTTCAAGGCACTGAAAACAATATGGAGAGTATACAAGCCGTTGCCAATGTAAACAATGCTTCGAATGGAAATTGCGTGCAGAATGTCAGCGCATTCCGAGCTCGAAAAGTCGCCCTCATCACCGGCGTTTCGGGACAGGTCGTATTCGCTTACTTGCTTAGCTTAGCTAATTTTGCATCCGACAATTGGGACGATTTTATATTGCGTACTTGACCATCCCTTCATCCGTTTATGACTGAAAACCGGTCACACCGTCGTGCTTCCTACAACCCTACTGTCTCTTGTTTGCACAAGGGCCTATAACGCAATACTTAACTGGCCCATTGATTAGGACGGCTCGTACTTAGCCGAACTGTTGCTGACCAAGGGCTACAAAGTGCATGGTATGGTTCGGTGGTCGACATCGTTCAACAGGAGTTGCTTTGAGCATCTGCTTCCCAGCCCAATCACTGATCACATGGATTGTAAGTTGCTCCTTATTATTTGCTAGAATTTTCTTGACCTGATTTCCTTGACCCTAAAGAAGGTTGGCCCAGTCATTTAAAAGTTGAACATGGGCTTGGCAGGCTTGCGAAGCCGCTAGACAAGATGTACCTAGTTCTGGGAACATCAAAAATTGAAAATGCACCGAAGTGCAGAAAAAGGAGATGAATATCATATTTCAATCGTGAAGGCCTAAGGCACAACTGACCGAGGCCTGAGGTAACTCTGAGCTTATTCGGCCTCTTACTCATACTCTCTCATACTGGAGAACCAGTACTGCGCTAGGAAAGGGACCCAAAACACATGCCTCCTGTGCCTCTTTTGGCCCTGCTCCCTGGGGTTATAGCTATATACTGTTTATGACTTTTTTCCTTTAACTTTTCCCCTTAATTAAATTACTGGATTAATATTAATTGCCCTATTAAAAAGCGTGGGTTTATCTTTCGATCTTGTCGCACGTTCATTGATATTTGGCGTTCAAGCGAGTTTCATGCTGCACTATGGCGACATGACAGACTCGAGTAGCCTGATGAAGTTGATTAATCAAATTCAGCCAACTGAAGTCTACAATCTGGCTGCACAGAGCCATGTTCAAGTACGGTTTGACTGACGGATACTTCATCCGCCATCAATTTACGTTTCTCTCAGGTGTCATTTGACCTACCGGAATATATGGCTAACGTGGACGCCATGGGTACTTTGCGTCTGTTGGAAGCGATCGTCGCTTGTGGTCTGGCGCAGAAAGTGCGTTTCTATCAGGCGTCCACTTCTGAGCTATACGGAAAATCGCAGGAAGTACCGCAGAAGGAAACCACGCCATTCTCACCATGCTCTCCATATGGTTTTTCTGCCATCCAGTGTTAATTATGACTCGAAAATTAATCTCTAACCTGACTATGACCTGACTTCGATTGAGAAATCAATTTATGGTATTTCAAAATCGCAAAATTAATTAGTGACCTGACTCTGACTCAGAATCTAAAAAATTCTTGTACGTCAGAAATATGAAAGTCATTAATTAGTTGTTAATTCTGACCTGACCTTGAAATTAATTAATGACATGACTATGAAATTCTAAAATCTCAATATTACTTAACGACCTGACTATGACGTCAGGTCATAAATATTAATTACTGACATGTGATTAATTACTGACGTCATAATTAGCACTGCTGCCATCCGGCCAGCAATGCAGTGCAACATATTTTTAGGGGTAGCCAAGCTTTTCGGTTACTGGAGCGTGATCAACTATCGCCATGCATATGGAATGTTTTCTTGCAATGGAATTCTTTTCATTCACGAAAGTCCACGACGAGGTTTTCAATGCATTGCTTTCAATATCTTACAACTAGGGGTGTAACGGGGACGGGGATTTGGAAATTCCGGTGACGGGGAATTTCGGGGACGGGGACAAATACGAAATTCAAAATACGTTCATATCAGCCACTTAATAGCTGCGACTTTATATGATTGCAATTTGATTAGTTAGTAATCGTCAGGTAGATAAATTTTGCATATTTAAAGCTTATTTTGGACTTTTTGAAACTAAATTTACAAAATGGGGAATTTGGGGACGGAAAAATGAATTTTCGGGGACAGGGAAGAAACCAAATTTCGGGGACGGGACAAACCAACTTACAACCACTGCGTTTCAGGCGAAACATTTGTGACTCGAAAAATCACGCGCTCGGTAGCCAAAATCTTTCTAGGCCAACAGGAATTTGTGGAACTGGGAAATTTAAATGCCAAACGAGATTGGGGACATGCAAAAGATTACGTTGAGGTCAGTTCGTTTAATTGTCATTTGTTACAATACAAATTTTCTGAAAAAAGTGCAGAACACCTCCAATAGTGTTTCTCTAGTTTATCTGTGATATTAATACAGGGTGACCCACGAAGGAATCCAGGGTATTATTTCCTAATGACTTTTGCAGCGCTGAACCGATTTCAATCAATTTTTTTTACTAAGTAGAGTAGACCTGAGAATTTTACTGGATGCAGTTTTATTGAGTTCTGACGCAAATACTCTGAGTAATCGATTATTTATTAAAAAGACAGAATACATCGCGGTGAAATAGCATAAAATCCCACAAATCTACTAGTTGCATGGATTTTCCTGCAATTTGCGCGCGTCTGAGATTATTTCATTCAAAAGAGCACAATTTTCTGTGCCTGTGACTAAACATTTGTCTTACCAACTGCTCTGGTAGCGGCAGCGCACATACCGAAATTTGCCTGGCCTCGAATACCCATTGTTTGTCAATGACTAGTCTAAATTCGTCAAACTCTCTCTCTGTCCCCATAACAGTTGGCGGAAGAGATTAGGCCACAGATACAGAATTTCTCTCTCTTTTAAATAAAAAGCCGCAAATATATATAAGTAACAGAAAAGTTGGAACGTGCGTTTTGTGCTATTTCACTGCGACTAATTTTAGTAAAAATTTTTTTTAAAACTGCGATCTTTTTTAGTAAAATCATCGATTTCTCACAGTGTTCGGATCAGAAATCAATAAAACTCCGCCCAATAAAATGCTCAGCAATAAAACTTGGTCCAAATCAGTTAGGAGCCGGAAAAGTTATCAAGAAATAAAATCCCGTCTTCGTGGATCACCCTGTATACCTGGTTTGTATAGGCGATGTGGTTGATTCTGCAACATGAAACACCAGACGACTTTGTGATCGCGACTGGCAAAACCTACAGCGTGCGACAATTTGTCGAATACGGCTTCAGCGAAATCGGAATGTCTATTGTGTATGCGACTGATAGCACGCTGTCATGCAACCTCCAAGATCGTTGTAATTAAAGGTGGGAAGGCAGTGGTGTCAACGAAATCGGCAGAGAGAAGGGCACGGGCATTGTGCGAGTCAGAGTCAATGCCAAGTACTTTCGACCACATGGAGCAGAAGAAGTGATCGGTGATGCCACCAAGGCAAAAATAAAACTCGGCTGGGAAGCAAAAATTTCTCTTGCGGTCAGTTCCTAATTTATTTTTCGGTCTTCTATTTATTGATGTGCGGCCCACCGCACTCAACCGAATGTTTATGGTAAAATTCGAGCTCGAATTTTAAATGAAATTATTGCGCGTGTAAGTATGTTTGACCTATTGGAATCCAACGTCAGATTTTGAAGAGATCGGTCTGAGCTCGGACATTATAAGTACGTTCCACGTCTTAGTGGCAGCTGGAAAATAAACTATTGCACTTCAGTTTTTGGCACAAATGATATGGTTGAACAAATTTCAGGAAATAGTCAAAGAAATGGTTGCAAGTGACATAAAACTGATGAAGATAAATCCGATAGCTTAATTTTTTAACATGGCAAAGTTCGATTTGAGGAAGCTGAACATTCGTTGATCACATGAGGTTTCGGTTTAACAATCAATTAGCAGCCAATACAGCGTTCATTTTCACACATAATCAAATGGATTGCATACATTATAACAATTGCATCAATTACACTTACGTTTGCTAATAAACAACTTAATCCATGTTTCTTGCGACTCGCCCTCTCTTCCCTCATGGGGCCATTCATTGCGACTCAGTCACTGCGACGTAACGCGGAGGGAGGGGGTGTCTGAGAGGGCGCATTACGGGAGTATAACGCGCAGGGTGGAGGGGTGTCCGATCCTGTGTTACGTAACACTGATGAACTTCGAAAAATCCGCGAGCAGCCACTGCTGAACGCGAACTCAAGCGCTCTCAGCACACAAATTTGACCGTGGAGAAAAATGTAGCATACTATGGCAGCAAATTTGATTATATCGCCAATGCAAAGCAAGCGAAACCGCTCACTCTTTGTTGCTCTACGGTAGGTCTATTTTGTTGTTCCATCAAAAAACCGCGCCTTCACCTCCCTGCGGATCGAATTGTTTACGTATCGCAATTGTTTTAAAATTTAGATGAACTATATTTTTGAAATTATACATATTTCGAAACATGCCTCAAAATTCAAGATGCTGTATGCGCTATAAACTACCGTTCATTTGTCAGTTTTTAAAGAGAAATCGGTAATAAATAGAGTATTAATCCAGTTGGGCGCAGTGGGTTTTCATAAATACGTTCGTGGTGGTGGGTGCATTGAAGTCTAATATGACCGAAGACAACTTTCGCACGCAGTGTGTTTTCGTAAATGCGTTCATGCTGGTGGGCGCATATAAGTGTAATATGACGAAGACAACCTAGGCAACAACAACAACGCTGCGCTTATCCAGACTTCGGATGATTCGGTCAGTGAGACAGACGGCTGTGAAATTTCGAGTTTCTCCAGGAGGATTCTCACCACCTCATCTTCCGCTCTCTGCTGCAATTCGTGCTTTATTCCGAAGAAGATGAGATTTTTCTCTCTTCAAAATCCGTTCATGTTTAATGACCCTTGGCTGCAGTTCCTTGTTTCGTGCCAAGCATATTCGTCTACGTATCTGTTGAACAATTCATTCTCATAATTGCAATCTGTTCAATAAATCAATAATTTGAATATGTTCCTAAGAAATCCATTGTGATATCGTTGAAACGAAGCAAACGTCTCGTCGTTAAAAATTAATCGCAGCTGCGCGGTTCCCCCTGTTAACGTTTCTCTTAATTACGCAAATTTCTTGCGCAGTGCAGCCATTTGGAAAAGTGTCAAAAAGGTATTAGGTCTTTTGTGTCCTAAAGGGTTCCTTGGCTGCGTAACTCCGCCTGATTTCTTCATGTTACAATTAGCGGAATTTATTGATATGCAGTTGTAACTTTTACTCATGTTGTTTTGCGGCATTGTCGAACACGTCAAAAGCGTCTTAGCACATTCCGGGAAAAAGCACTGCTCCTACATGGGATTAAGCTCTGCTCTCAACACTGCTTAGCCGCAATGTGCTGCAGATAAAATTAATAGCGTATGGCGTTTCAACGACTTAACATTAATTAAAATAAGCGAATACTTTGGTTCTTACTTATCTCTGCAACAGAGTTGATAGGAAAGAGACGTAACTGAAATAAACAACCAAATAGCACTGCTCCTACATGGGATTAAGCTCTGCTCTCAACACTGCTAATTATGACAATTGTGCCCACAGTTATTTTAATTTTAGTGCTCAAACCAATAAGTGCAGGAGTTCCGTTTAGTCAAGTTTAGCATCAATCAATGAACTATTCTTATCTTTCTGCAACACTGTATAAACAGTTTGACCTAGCAATCGCCATCAAATCACTTTTTCAATTCAAAATAGTACTATATGTCATGAACCTTTCTGATTTTGACACGCATTGTATCAATGACCTTTAACCAATCAAATTTCATTGCTTCTTTTTTTGTGTTTTCGGAGTATTTCAAGAATCTTTCATGTTCGAAGAAAAACATTTGATGCGCAACTTTAAAAAGGCTCACAAGATCGTCTTTTAAAGGCTCAGACCACCGAGGCATGAAAAGTGTTTTTAAATTGAAAGTCTTGTTATTTCCACAAGGATAAACATGGCACTCAGTTTCTTCAGTTTTCAGAAACAAACAACTATCGGCAGTACAAAATTCTCTGCTAGGTCCGTAATCAGTTACAATAGGCACAAGTCCGTTGGCCATCCCTTCCAGTATTGTTAAACCAAAACCTTCACTTCGATAAGGTGAAACCAAAAAATGGTGACTTTTGTACATTTCCATGATATCGTTTTCATTTTTGTCGTCGACAGTTGCAATAAGCTTTGGAGCATTTCTCTTGAGATGAAAAGTTTGAAGTTCTAACTTTTTAAAATCATATCCATAATTTGAATGAAACGACAAGACGACATTGTCATATGTAGTGAACGTGTCTGCATATGCTTCAATCAAAATGTCAACACCTTTCCTTGGAATCAAACCGCCAATAAAGAGAAATTTCAACGTTTTTCTTTCTCTTTCTTGTGAACCAAACAGATAAAATTTTACTAAATCAACTCCATATGGAACAATATTAATTTTACTTTTGTTAATTCCATTCTCAATGAAACTTTCTTGGCAATATTTCGATGGGACCCAAAGTTCAGTCGTCTTATTTTCTATTTCAACCAGCAAGTCAAGTGGATATGCAACAAGTTCCCACGGTTGATGCAGGATTAATTTCGATCCCCAATATAAATCTGAAAACCTTGGAGGATGCGACGATCTGAAGACAACAAAATTATCTTCGAATTTACTTTCTTCATTCTTACGCTTCATCAATTGTTCAACCTTTTGTGCTTGTTCCTGAAAATAAACGTTCACCAAATAGGATTCGAAATGTGTGATGTTTCTTTTGTTGGAACGTTCTTGATCGTATGGTTTGATCACGATGTCTAAATCGTTATATTTTTTTAAACCCAATATCATTCTTTTATTGACATTTGCGTATCCTGAATTATCGAACAGTACTCCTTCAATTATAAGATATTTCTTTCGTTCTATACGTGTTGAATCCTTTGTTTCGTAATTTATATTCTGATCGGATGTATGAAATTGATTCACACTTTTGTAATTTAAAGAAAGTTGTTGATAAGAGTTTGCAATCGAAAAAACATTCTCTGATCCATTCACAATGAACCAATGGCTGTGGTTTTCAATTCCAGTGTGACTTAAATCATTTTTGATTCTCAATGTATTACCGATTATTCCCAGTGGATTTGCAAATTG
>JAQGAX010001669.1:0-10514 GCA_034698105.1 Plectus exinocaudatus | reverse complement strand
GGGGTCAGGCCAGGGGGGTCCGACCACCTGGGGGGTCTAGGGGGTTGGACCCCCTGGCCTGACCCCCTCCCCCCGAGAGAAGGTCTAGACCCCCTGGCCTCGGACACCCGTTACAGGTATGCTACAAGTGTTACGCGCAGCACACAAGTACTAATTGCTCATTTCAAGTGACGCATCGTTGTCAACTCATTGACTTCATAGTTCAAAAGGTTCAATCACACGGGAAAGGTTGTTTATAAATTACATAGGCCATAGGGGTGGTTTTTACCCATGCTTCGCTTGCTTTAACACCAAATTGAATGGATTGCGCGCGTCAATGACCAAAGTATTTGCTTGAAATGGCTATGCAGAGTATTATATATAGATGTACATGCAATATATGTACGAAATCCAATATTTGGAATGGACTCAGCTGCAACAGCTGTTGACGCGTGTAATATGTATTCCAGCTAGGTTACGATTTCTTCAACGTAAGAAAACGACTAAGAATTCAAAATTCATCGTCCAGTAATTACTGTATATATGTAATTTATTAACAATCCCTTACAGGATCGCGACATTATACACGTAATCAAATAAGAAGGTTTCACATTATCATTGTTTCATGTTTTTTCTTATTCAACGCTTTTATCTGTTTCCGGTTAAAATATTCAATACCCAGAGAAGAGTTAAAATCGCAGGTAATACACTACCCTGCAACCGGGTCGCGATATTCTCTCGGTTCACCTGAAATGAACCGTTGTACTTGTGTGCACGCGCCGACGCGATATTAATTGTGCAGACTGAAAGTTATGTGCAATTTTAGTATAAATAATGCGTATTGTACATACTTATGTACAATTTCAAGTCTTTGTCATCTTAAACAGGCGCGTAGTCAAATATCGGAAACCGGAGGGGGGGGGCAAAATTGACATCCAGGGGGCAACTCACCACTTTTCAAAAGGGGGAACCCTGCTCATTTTTTTCAGGCCTCCAAAAACCTGGGGGGGGGGGCGGAATGCCTCTCGCGCCCCGCTCTGCTACGCGCCGATATTAACTTACTGATATTCAGTTTCAGAGTGAAAATAAAAATCAATTCACGTTTATAATTTAAGACTTGCTTCAATAAACCAGCACTTCGAATCAAACGAACATTTTCCTACCTCCACATTAGGTGTTGGATTTCCTTTGTATGACGATGCAGTTGCTGTTGTTTTTATCGGTGCTGTTGCCGGTGTTGTAGTTACTACTATTGTTGTCGGTGTTGATGTCGTACTTGTTGTCGGTGTTGTTGCTGTAGTAGTTGTAGTAGTTGTAGTCGTTGTTGTAGTAGAGGTTATTATGACTGATAGAGGTTCGTTAGTGATGTAGTGAAGGTACAGTTTTTTGACGTGTTCTCTAAGCTTGTAATCCGTGTGTCTCATCATCATATCTTGAAGGTCAATGGATCCATCGTCTCTGGAATAACATCGGTAAACACAGAATAAAAATAAATGTCGTACGACTTAAATATTAATTATTTCTGAAGGGAAAATCCTAGCAATTTGCTTATAAAATAGGGGTCCATGCGATCATCTCAAAAAATAATAATTTTTTGACAATGGCTGCGGCTTTTGATCCGATTCAAACTCTGCCATTGGCATTCTTTAGAAGTAACAAAATCTAACTCACTGAAGAGTGAAATTATAGACGACTCTGAGTAGGCCAATAGCAAGAAACACGTTATCTTTCACACTAAAACAATTGATTCGGTAACGAGAGAAACCAGTAAATCCTCCTTCAATGCTCTGAAAAATTGATTCACCACTTCAAAGTTAAAGCCGGCACACGATATTTCAGACTCACAAGGTAGTACCATGACAATAAAGGATTTGAAATGAACTTGGTAAAAGAACCATCAGATTTCGGAAGAAGTTGAGATTTATAGTGCAGTACGAGCCTTAATTTGGGAAGAAAGTCGAATCCCAAATCAGGAAATTATGTAGATCAGTATCACTATCTCAACGACTGTGCAACCTACGCCGTAGGGGGTTGTGGTTTAAGAGGCGTTGCACGTAAGGATTGAGTATGACGGGACACTTTGAAAAAGTCGAAGTCTCCGATTTGGCTGAATCTTTGCCAAAATAGAGTTATAGTAATTGTAAGATATTTGCCAAGAGGGTTCCGCGAAATACGCGTTTGTTGCGTTGCACCACTCGCACGAAATTGGTTACTTTTGATCATTTATCACTTTTTGGTGGTCGATGCTTGCAGCTGTGGCGTATTGTAACTAAACCGTTATAAAGGAAGACAATGGGTTTCCTAGATCAACTTTTGATGCTCTTTCGATTGGCAGTCTCAAAATTTTGATATACAGTAACCCTAGCCATTTATAAGGTCCTAAATCGAAAATGAGCGAAAAAATTTCCATTGAATGTTTTCATTTCTCGGTATTTTGCGAATATACGGGAAATTACCGCTGCTCAATTTTGGGCATATCTTGTAGAGAATTGAAAGGGCTATCGAATGGTATGTTTTCAAAAAGTTTCATCGTGCATTGGCTGCGTACGCATCGATCAAAATATAGGACCCACATTTTTGAAAATTTCAACATGTTACAAAGTTGGCAAATCGTCATCAAAATGGAATTTTGTACATACCACTCGATTGGAAATGATGAGAGGATTCCGAATATGCTAACAAATTTATAACTTGAAGCTTTCTTTAAAAAATTACCGCGAAATTAATATTTTAGAGCTTTAGAGATACAGATTTTCAACAAATGTTTTCTTTTCCGGCATTTGGTGAAAATATAGAGAATTACCGCGACGCAGTTTTGATCACGTCTTGTAGAGAATTGAAAGGGCTATCGAATAGCTTAGTTTTTAAGCTTTTTAAAGTATTATTTGGCTGCACATGCATCGATCGAAACATAGCACCCAAAACTTTTTAGCGCGTTCGCTCAATGTCTCCCAGTGCGAAGCGCTGCATGGGCATAATCCAACCAGAGCAATTTGTCTGTCACTCTGTACGTGTCAATTAGTACGATATGTCACACAATAGGTTTTCCCCCAAGCATATTCGTCCTTGCATCTTTATTTGACACATTTCTTAAAAACGCCGCTATAATCACAAATAGTCTCAACGGCTTCGTTACTGCTCACGGTATTAACTGATATGCAATTTAATGGGAGGAGCAAATCGCTTGCATTACCTATTGTGGGGTATATCGTACTAACTGACACGTACAGAGTGACAGACAAATTGCTCTGGTCGGATTATGCCCATGCAGCGCTTCGCACTGGCAAGCAGAAAAGTGTTGGGTGCTATGTTTCGATCGATGCATGTGCAGCCAAATAATACTTTAAAAAGCTTAAAAACTAAGCTATTCGATAGCCCTTTCAATTCTCTACAACGCGCAACGCCTCTTAAATCAGGAAGACGGAGTATCGGCGGGACAAAAACTAACCGAAGTGCAATGACAGGGACCACCAGACGGGGTGAATTTTTGAAATGAAAGATACTTTGTGGCATTCTGGCACTTCTCCGAAAAGCATCCATACCCCTCCCCCAAGATGCCAAGAACCGGAGGGTACCCTCCTTCGACCGATGCTCGGTACCAATTCACAACCGTGAAACATTGTCTTTACCAAGAGAATTTGCTTACCTGGAAATCGCTGGTGCCAATTTTGCCAATCTTTTCGTGTTCGCAAGTTTTAATATCTTCGACTATTTGCGGAACGGGTAAACTGATTTCGTCGACGCTACCGCTTGATTCCAGATTTCTTAGCACAATCTCTTCGGCAAAATCTTTCAGCTTGCTTGCAGACAAGCTGCAAAGCAGGCATATTCGCTTGTAATTTATTACTAACATGGTAACCTTCGGCACTAATTGGCTTCTCCCAATTTAGTGTGGCATAGGCCAGAACAAAGGTATTACCGGGTGAGCGCGTGTTCACAGAAATTTCCACAATTGTCGATAAGTGGCTAGAATTTGTAAACCATCCCTTAACTAACTAAACCCAGTCCGCAATGTTTCAGCATGTTTCCAGACTACAAAGCAGGCGTTTCTGATTCACTTTTGACTTACTATTGTACTTGCTTGCAATGGTGTAGGGCGGGTTCTTGAGGCCCGGGAAAGACCCGGGATTTTCCCGTTTTGATCGATCACGGTAAATCCCGGTCTCGATAATCTCAGTTTGGCTAATCCGGTAAATTCTTTGTCTCGACAATCCTGGGTTTTTCTCCCTAGCCTGCATTTCTACCAGACATGGGCACCGGTTTGGGTTTGGGGGTTATGGTTGACTGTCTGGAAGGGTTACATAACCCCCCACTAGGATGACCAAGGGGCTTGGGTACCTTAGTACAGCAAAAAAATTTCGCCCGTCTTGGCAACTTTTTTTAAAAAAGATCGTCTAGTCGCCAAGCCAATTTTCGGCCTCCGAAAATCACTGGACCCCTTCTCATTGATTTCCATCCTATCGGACCCTTGGGGGTTATATAACCCCCATAACCCCTACGTCCCTGTCTGATCCCTGCTTGCATGATAATATGATAAGCTTGCGTGAACAAAGAGAAAAAAGTCGAATTGGCCGGATGGGACTCGAACTGACGAAGGTTGAAGAAGCCCTATTTGAACTCCAAAAAGATCATTGATGAGCACAAATTCTTACATCAACGCTGTCAGGTGGTATTTATTTCGTTTGATGACAATGTGTTTTGGTACCATGATGGCTTCTCCGAGACGATATTCGATGTTCAGAAAATCACCAAGAAACTTTTGAAAAGTCGAAAAACGCCCAAAAGCAGTGTTTCGTATTTCGTTGTCCGCATCGTCACCGGAGTCTTCTTGCAGTTGAAGGGTTTGTTCGAGGATTGGATAAACCAAAACCTAGAGTATGGCGCAATAAGAGTTGGCAGAATGAGCCAGTCGTTCATTGCGCATTAAAAACAGATTTGTACAACTTTCTGCACTAATGTACCGCACCTTACATCACTAGAAATGTATTACATGAAGGGTAACCAGGTTTGAAGGTTCATTGATTCTAATCATAACAATTTTTTGGTTTTGGCATGAAAATTAAATGTTCAGTGCCAGGCGTGGCGTTAGGCGGGATGGGGTGAAAATCCCACCAGTGTTTTTGTGGTTTCTCCCACATATTGTTTTTCACGTACAAAGGTATGAAAAAGGGTGGATTTCCCAGTCTTCTGGATTTCCCTCCACACACACTGGTTTCTGGGGCCGTGCCTGCAAAAATGCTGAAATTTAGGTTTCTGAGAAAAAACAGGCTTTTTGGGTCAGGGGTAGTCCCACTGATCCGCTATTAGTACAACTATGACATCCTGTATACCCTTTCTGGATAATCAGCCACGGTAAGAAAAGGAAAATTCTTTCTTGATGTAGTCAACTCTCCTACGACGTCGTCTGAAAAGGCAGCGACGCGCTCTGCGGCGACCATTGCAAGAAGGACAGTGAGCAGCGAAATCATTTCGCCTGTTCTTGTGAAAAATGACCGCACGTAGAAATTGCGCGCAATTGCAATGTGCCGTTCACTTCGTTTAATCTAAAATTATATATGCGTTCTATTCTTTTTGTAGTAAAATAAAATCCCCGTTACGGAAACGATTAATGTCGAACATTACCAAAAGTCATGGAAATATAGAGTCCAATGCATTCGTACAGGCGAGAAAACAAACAAGATATTTCGGCAAAAATTGTACCTATTTTTCCGGATCCACGCTAGATTTTGTCAAATTGAACAGCGTATCACGTTTCGCGAACAAATTTGACATTCTCTTTCTCAGACACGGTACGGATAACCCTGAAAATCAAGGTCAAGCAGAAAACTGACATAGCCATTCGATTCCGCATCCTTACAAACCCCTAAATACCAAATTTCAATATAATCGAATAATTTCATTCGAAAGCAGCGGGTTGAAGGAATTTTCCTGAACGTCAAGGTCAGTCGAAATATTGACATGTCAATTCGATTTGGCAACCGTCTTAAATTTCGGTGTATTTGGACAATTCTTGTTGAAAGTAGCGGCTCTTTAACAGATTACCCTGAATATCAAATTCAATCTAAAAACTAACATCAACGTTCGATTCAGTACACTTGAAAACGCCTGACTACAAATTTTCAGAAAAATCGGTCGATGATAACTATTCACTCTGATATAGCGTCTTAGGAAGGAAGGAAGTACGGAACACAGCGGTCGATATAACCACGCCCAGCGGTCGTGGAAAAATAGTCAGATTTCTATTTGAAATTGGAATTTCAGTCCAAATTTTTTTTTGGTTTTTTGATCTGTGACATATTCTGTTCAGCTTAACTCCACTTGTTTAGATTGACTGACGTAGTAGGTGCTACAATGTTACATCTATCTCCTATTTATATGGGATGTCAATGAAAATGCCGATTAATGATATTGAATCAGAATGATTGCACAGTTTAGAAGAGCAGTAAAATATTAAAAATGAAAATCTCATCATCTGCCTGCAATTTTAACAGATGTGTTTGGCAGTTGATAATGCAACGCCGTTTATTATCGGCTTATTTACTTTCGTTCCTTGTACTGTCACTATCTGGAGCCGAGCGAGCACGCCGTGTCTTCTTGTACTCTGCAATGAATATAACAGATGATAATGCTGATATTGCGGCTTGGCGCGTTCGGTTCGTAAATATCACAATCATGCGCTTGTCTTTTGAGTTCAAGTTGCGGTAAGAGTCGATGGCTTGTAATTTCAACGATGATTTCGATGGATTTTATAGTGTGCGCCGTGCCTGTTTGTAATTTGCCACAAAAATTTGAGACGCAAAAATGCTGATAAAGCGCTTGACCCTTAATCATATCATCCGTAAGTAACTTGCGCTGTTTGCTGAAATCTAAGCGGTTTTGGTAAATCATTGAGAATTGAGACGCGAAAGCGCTTTGATCAAAGTTTAATGAGGTATTTGGCGTCAATATAAGCTTCTGTCGAATGAATACGACTCGATCACCACCCCTGAACAATAATGAAAATACTACCATTTTTCGGTCTCTTTCTGTGCTCCCTGACAGTTCAAGGCGGATTGCCTCTGCCTGAATTTGACGATCCGCTCCACGGTCTACTGATCGTTTCTCGCACCAATCCGCCGTTTTTGACTCTCAAAGCTCATCCTAATCGAGCTTTTTACGTTCCAACCGATGCGCAGGTCGAAGCTATACGCCATGCGGTATATAGTAGTGAGGGCCGCTTCAATCGAAGCAGCAATAGCATCAGTAACATGGACGACGGCAAGAACGGTGGCGTAAGAAACCGAAAGATCGCGATACTGCAGCTGAAAATGTCTAAGAATGATGAAGAGGAGGACGCTTTGGGAGCTTTATCGAAGGAAGATTTTGAAGACGGAATGGAAACCTACTTATTCTACGCGAAATACATTGGAAGAATGATCATCAACATGTTCGACGGTAATTCACGTTCGTTAGGGCTGTGTTATCATCAGTTCCGTAAGAACTGAGGCTATAACTCCCGCCATCCGCTGTACCCATGTCAGTATGTATGAAAAGAAAGTTACATCCGTCTACTGACCTTGGGGACCGAATTGTTTAGTATGGAGGCTCCTGTGAGGATTAAGATTCTTGTACATCATACAGTAATTTAGAAATATTAATAGAATATCCTAAACATTTCTAGCCATATTCAAATTAGCGCTAAATGCCAAGCAATATTTTATTGTATGCTTGTTTATCATACTGGTCCGATGCCAAGAATCCATACTGGATCTGTACGACTGAAGACGTTTAAGGTTACCTCACCATTCCTACGGTCGCTCCTCCTGATCTGCCATTTAATTCTTTCGATGAAAAGACCTATTTCAAAGCAACAGTGTACGTGAATCACATTCTTGCCTTGGTCCAACTCGCTCACTAGAATATTCACTCCTCGGCATCAAACTCAGAGCTTTGAATATCGTACTGGATTTTACGAAAAAAGTATCCCCGAAATAACCGCCCTGGGGATCTTATTAGGGTCGACTTTCCGACAAAATGCACTCCCCTCCCACATAATGCATAAAGAGGGCGTTCTTTCGGATACAAAGTGCGAAGGGGGGTAGGATGCCAAAACCAAATAAGCGCTTCGGGCAGATGTTTGGCGCAAATTCAAAAAGCGCCAAAAAATGTTTTTTTCCGGCGGGGATCCCCATACGACCTGGATACATGTATGTTTTAGTACTAGAATTTTTATTGAGGATTGGAGAGTTCAAGGGTAGGGAAATTGAAACTCTCTAACTAAGATAACTTGACTAAGTACGCAAGATATATCTTTTTTAAAGCTCAATTTTATTTGTCATAACTAACATTTTACTACAGTGTCGAAGTGAGGAAGATGACGGCTTGGTTTGAAGACGTGATTGCAACACTAAGACTGCACGCTCAGACCAGACCCTATTTTCCAGTTGAGAAAGTCATTCACGAACTTCGTGAGTGTAAAAGTGTTGGCTATAGTGAAGTCTCCGACAAAGACTTTGAGGTGCGTTTCCTAAACTTATGAACCTTTAGAACAATTTTAATATTTGAGATTAACGACAATTTTGGTATTAATAATCTTGTTATCCACGCTCACCTCTTTGGTTGCTCTTGTACTGCTCTAGGTTAAGGGGGTCGGGCCTTAGACGTGGTACACTTACAGTGCAATATAAAAACTTGTTTCAGTTTAAAACCGAAAACGGTGGGATGATGACTTACTACAAGGTGATGTGCATGAGAGTCAAATCGAACATTTTCGTTTTTCTCGCACTGAACGACAACGAATTCGTCCTGAAGCCGATAACGATAGAGAAAGATATTGTCGCCATTGGAGAACAGTGCGGCTGCAACGGTTGGTTCTGCTGGCTTTGGAAGTGCTGGGCAGAGACGTGAGTTCAATTAGTTTTCATTCCTATTCTCATATTGCTTAACGTTTTTGCACAGTTCGTCTCAAAGTACTGCTTGACGCCTTGGAAAGAAACAGTATACTCTACAGCTTAATACCTCGGGTATAATCTATACCAATCCTCGGTATACCAATGCCAATTGTTTTTGGATTTTGCATCTTTTCGAACTGCTATTTTTTTCGGACCATCTTTCTTTAGATTGTTATTTCCCAATGCAACCCGTTGGTGTTATGGCACAATAATTTTTTTGTTACTTTTGTCATTCAAAATTTAAAAAATGTTGCCGGTTTTAGATATACCAAGAAAGAGATGTTCACTGAAAACCGCTATCTCACGGCATCTCAGCAAAAGGAGCTGAACGACTATTTAATTGATCGAGTCGTTCTGCGTATCAAGACTGACTTCAAAAGCAAAATTGACCTTGCAATGGAGGATAGCATTTTTTGATTCAACATTGTTAATAATTTTGATCAAGAGCGCAGCATCTCATTAGGACAAAAGCTCAGAATGAATTTGTTGAAATTATTTTGACAAAGAGACGAATAACAAGCCCGATCAAGATGTTACTTTGCTTCTTTTTTAATGATGTAATAAAGCTGTGTCTTACAAGAGTTATTGATTTATTCTCAACGATAAAACTCTTTATACGAAGTTTTTCCATTTAAGAGACCCATCTTATTTGGGTTTACGGTATTTTCCGAATTAGAGATCTGTTCTCACATTTGATTCCTATTTGGGAGTGAAGCATAAATTGACAAAAGTCCCCTTATCATCTTATCTGATCATAGGCATCTATGAGGTATGTGTTGTAGTGCCGGCTTATCCATTTAGGTCTGGACCAGCCGACCTATATGTTTTTACCCGCTAGGGGTTATGCGTGCATTATCCGCCGATGAATAATAAGAGAGACCGTGCTGGGTTCTACGTTACCCGACCGGACTGGCCGGCGGGGCGTTGCCGTTGCTCTTGTACTCCCGTTGAACAGTAAAGCAAATTATTGCATTAATAGTCAAAACCAAATAACTACGACCTGAATCCAGTCTACAACAGTATGCGTTTCCATATTAAGGCAATTTCTCCCTATTAAGTCTCTGATTCAGGAACGGGGAGTCTCGTATTTGGTTCCCAATTTCAGTCGACAAAATATTATTTTCTTAATGAAAACATCGCGTCTTTTATACGGATAAACCCGTATGTAGCAGGTTACTCAAATTTTGATCTTTGTTGAGGTTTCAATAAACTTATCATAGATAGCCTTCAGCAGTGGTGGCGGAATATGTGCCAAGAGTTTCCTGGAGGATTTAGAGTGAGGGTAAATGATCCAAGGCCTGCGAAATCATGTATTTGCTAATATTCCATGAACGCAATGATGACCGTAGTTATGATATAGAGATATAGTTATGATATAGAGAAGCATTGATGGTCTACATTCGTATTCGTTCGTAGTCGTTTGTACATTGACAAAAAAAGGTTGGGGGTAATGAACGTGTTCGCCACCTGTTGCATTGTAGGGGGTTTAAACTGGACAGAATTGGAGTTCGGATCATCTGGAGGTTATACAGGGTGGGAGGAAAGTCCCGATACAGTTTGTTTTTCAAATAATTCTGTCACTTGTTCACCAATCAGGCTGAAATT